>QEPC01013421.1:723203-764048 GCA_003113815.1 Sphenodon punctatus
ATATCAGAGAGGCAGTCGACGAGGCGTGAGCGGACAGAGGAGGAGAGAGAGGGGGTAGAGAGATAGAGTTGGGTGTCATCAGCATAGAGATGGTATTGGAATCCGTGGGAGGCAATAATTTCGCCAAGGGACAGGGTGTAGATAGAGAAGAGGAGAGGGCCAAGGACAGAAGTCCAGCTAAGGATTACATTTCAATAAAAGAAAGACACTGTGATCCTCCTGTGCAGAACCCTGACCACTGGCAAAACAATGGAAAGAACATGGGCAAAGGTTCTCTGTAGTGGGGGTGGAGAGTTAAGAACATATAAAAACATAAGTAGTACTATACAGTGTCAGATCAATGGTCCATTGAGCCCAGCACCGACTCCAACAGTGTCAAATCTTGGTCGCTTGGAAGAAGTACCCACCAGGTCACAATGGGGCTATCAGTTCACTTTTGTTCACTCCCAGTGAGGCAGGATTTGGCCACAGAGTCTCCTGGAAGTAAAAGCCTCCTGGAAGTAAAAGGTTACATTCCTCAAACCTACATGGCTAATAGCTGCTAACAGACCTATACTCCAGAAACTTGTCCAACCCTTTTCTAAACCCAGCTATATTACTGGCCTTAACCACATTTTCTGGCAACAAATCTGCTACCTGTTAATTTCATGGAGAGTCCCCTGTTCTTTATAACCATCTATCATATCCCTTCTCTGTCCTCTCTTCTCCAAGCTTATGAGCCCCAAACTATCCAGTCTCTCATCAAAGGGGAGCTGTTCCATACCCCTTATCATTTTTGTTGCTCTTCTCTGTACTTTTTTCCATTTCTACTATAACTTTTTTAGGTGAGGTGAGCAGAACTGCACACAATATTCAAGGTGCGGTCTCACCATAGATTTATATAGTGGCATTATGATATTTTCAGTATTATTATCTACCCCTTTACGAATAATTCCTAATATTCTGTTTGCCTTTTTGACGATCACCACACACTAAGCTAAGGATTTCAATGTGTTGTCCACAGCGATTCCAAGGACCCATTCCTGAGTGGTAACTCCTAATTTAGAACCTTGCATTATGCACATAAATTTTAGATTGTTTTTCCCTATGTGCATCACTTTGCACTTGTCCACATTACATTTCATCTGCCATTAAGATGCCCAGTCACCCAGTTGAGGATCTTATGGCACATATGCAAATAGGGCATAGTGTATGGTACAATTTTCTTTACCAGAAAACATGTCTAACCATTACAGGCTGCACTTCAAATAGTTAAAAACTCAATCCAGCACTTGTTAAAATATATGAGATTCTTTTCGTTGAATTAAATGGACATTTGATCAATCACTCATACTGTCATTTAAAAAAAAACTCTTATTTCAAATAAATGCTTTTGATCAGCTTTATAGTCAATAGCATTCGCATGTAGTCAAATGTACAGAGTAATCTTATTAAAATGCTGCAACCATGTTGAACATTTCTAACATTTAGTAAGATAACTATTTCCTACCACTGGCAGATGATTTCTTAAACCAACAAATAAATGTGGAAAGAGATGCATAAATAAATAATACTTTACAAGATGTGTCATGCAATGCTTTTTCTTTTTCAAGTCCTTGATCTATGATGGAAAATGCTCAATATTTTTAAAGAAATCCCTTTTAAGGTGTCCAGTACAATGCATATCCATAGGTCACACAATTGCTCCTTGAGTATCAATGCAAGTCTAATATCCAGAGGACATTCAAGGAGTTAAGTAGATTGTTATTAGTAATTCGTACATTCAGCTTAAATGTTAATGTGTGATGTCTTATTTACAGGCTCATGTAAATAAGGCTATTTACAGGCTATTTATTGAGGCTCAGCCTGCCTATAATATTTTATGTCAACATAAACAATTTCCCAGAAGAGAATATTGGTTTCATCAAAGGTCCTTCTTATACAGATGCCTCCCCCTCCCACCCACATGGGCAGTGGGGTCGGGGAAAGCATTCATGCAAATGCAGCTGTGACTGGGTGGGTGTCTGTTTGAACGCCGTGGCCGGTGGGTGGGGGTGTCTGCGTGCTCCCGCATTCCACCCACCTCCACCCACCACTCACGCACGGAACGACGAGCGCCAATGCCGGATGCTCCATGCATGGTTGGAGGTGTTTGTGTGTCTGTGGGAATGAACACGCACCACCCACCCATCCCCCCATGCACAGCGACCCATTTGAAAAGGGTCTAAATGCCATCATGTTGGCAATGGTTCCTAGATACCAAACAGACCTGTTCTAACTTACATGTTTCAATAAAAAATGTCCCACACATTTCTATTGTTTATTCCCCCCCCCCAATTTTAGCAAGAATAGCACTCTGTTGTTTAAATTAACAAATACATTCAGTGCAACCTTCTTATAACACAAATATTTATAACACGAATTCAGTTATAACACAGTACAAGATATGCCTCCCCATGCATTACATCCCAAATAGATTTACAGGTACAAAGCATCCTCAATATAATACAGATTTGGTTATAACATAGTGTGGGACATGGCCCCAAGTCAAATACAGCATTATAATGAGGTTGTGGTGTGCATGTCATCACCTTTATCCATTGTAACTGTAGTTGTCAGAAAGTTTAACACATATCATATGTTTTCATCTAAACTTTATTCTGATATGAACAGCACTTTTGTTGAGAAACGACACAGTGAATATTTTCTAACTATCTCTTATCTAAACCAATGGAAATATCCTTGGAACACAGAGTTGCACAATCTGAGTAAGAATCTGACCTTAAATAAATGAAAACCATACTCAGAAATGTCCACTGTTATTTACACTGGGTTAACCAAACATTGTTTTTATGCTTAATTGTTTTTAATTGCAAATACCAAATAATGGCTTAGAGCAATTATTGTTTTTCTAAGCCTGCTGTTTTTTGGCTGCTTCACTTATTTTTTGTATCCAAAGATATACAGAATTTAAATAAAAAACAGTAGGGAAATTAAAAATAATTACTTGAAAACATGGAAACTGCTCTCTTCCTATCTCAAAGGTTGGTGAATGCTTTTGAAATGTTAACTTCTGGTAAGTTTCATCTGTCGTTTGCAAAAAAAAAAAAAATGTAGGGAAAATATGTCGATGAAATTTGGAAGTAAAATAAAGGGCATGGAAAACTTTTAATTGCTGCTAAAGCTCAAGAACAAGTATTGCAAATTATGAATGGTACAAAACTGCTTTTATATAAACTGAATGTAAGCTTCTGTTCCATGATATCTAAACAAAAGGGACAGAAAAAACAAACTGCAGAAATGTGGTTTGATTGTGCTACTGCCATCAGCAGCTGCATAGTTTATTGTCTGTCAAGTTAGAGTTAAGAGTTTACTGCAAAGAAGCAGGAAGGGCTGCTTTGTGTTTTCATATAGCCCTCAGCTCAGTTTGTATGACCATCAGAGGCATGGAAGACAGACATCAAATCCACTGATCTTAGGGATGGTGAAGGCTAGTGTGAAAGTGGACAAAGGCAGATGCAAAACTAGGATTCTGCTGACAGGTGTGTATGGTGCGTGCCTTGACACTCCCCATATTGCCTTCTGTTTCCCAAATGCTGAAAGGATACAGGCTGTTTCCATCTCCTGACACTGTCCCCTTCCTTTCTGGAAGCTGCTAAACTCCAGCCCTGCTGGGGAAACCTGTGGTGGAACCACAACTAACAATGGGGCCAATCCCATGGCCTAGAAGCCAATGTGCAACCTTCCCATGCACATTCATGTAAACCATCCACAAGTCTATGTGCAACCCAGCCCATGTGGAGGGGTTTGGGATTGTGGCCAATGACAGGTTTTAGATGTTAACTGCCATCGGGGGCTTCACCCATCCCCCACAAACCCAGGTGCCCGTCTAAAGGTGGCATGGGTGGAGTGCGCTCTCACAATCCACACACTGGCCAACCATGTCCCAACATGTAGCAACCTGGGTTTTTCCTGGTTGCTCCATGCAGGGGCATGAGTAGGTGGTGTGTAGGTGCAGGCGCACACTGACCACACACCCAACTGCTACCATCTGAAGGCCCACACACACACTAGAAGTGCACACAATCCCAACCCCCCCCCCAGTGGGTCTGTCTAAAAATGGCCAATATGTGGAAGGCTTAGACCTGAAACAAGTACCCACAAAACTAGGTATACCCATTGATATTATGGTACCTGATTTGACCTGATAAAAATTGAGTACTAAACATTAGGGATGGGTGAACAGAACGCCGTTCGGATGTTCGGTTGTTCACTTTGAAACCCAAGTTTGGGTTCGGCTGTTCAGTTCGGCGGAGTTCGGTTTGGCCAAACTCAGCCAAACATTTTTAAAAGTGCTATCAGTACCGAAACCAATTTTTTTTTGGTATCAGTATTTTTGGCCCTGAAACCACCCCTGGTGTGTCCACCCCTGGTGCCAGGAAGTCTGCTCCTCGGATACCTCCCCCTTCCAAAATCATGTTTTTCCCAACCCCAAACTCATCCGAACTTTTCCGAACTGTTTGGTCGTTCAAATGTTTGGTTTGGAAGTTTGGTTCGGTCATACAAACAGACCGAGTTCGGGCTGAACTCTGAACTTCTGAACCGCGTTCGCCCATCCCTACTAAACATTACCTGATTCATTTCTGACAGTCTATCTGAGTTACCAATTTACCATCCTGGTTTTCTGACTCTCAGAACCAGTTTTCTGACTACCCACCCCAATTTTTCCAAGCTCCATATTGGTAATCTGGCAATGATAATATGCAGTATTTGGGAGGAATTGGGCATCTGACTTGCTACTCGGGTACCAATTAGGCACCTGACAGACTACTAAAAATTGTGGGTTGTAAACGTGCTACTCATTTCAGTTCTAGGGAGGTGCTGTCAATGGTGAGGAATTTGCGCGTACGCACGCACGCACACACGCACACACAAAGATGATAGAAGTAGTATACTGTCTGTAACGTATACTGTCTTTACAATTAGATTGGAGAGAAGACCCATGATTAGGCCCCAAGACAGTAAGAAACAAAAGTGGGATCCATTTCCAACTTGGAATCTAAATTACTATTCTACCTAATAATGGTTACAGTAACCTCATTGTTTTTATTGCTTATTATATTGTAGGATGAGGACACTGATTATGTCATAGGGATGGGCGAACGCGGTTTGGAAGTTCGGAGTTCAGACCGAACTCGAATAGTTCGGTCAACCGAACCGAATGTTCTAACTGAACTTGAATTTGGAAGTTCGGAGTTCGAACCGAACTCGAACAGTTCAGTCAACCAAACCGAATGTTCGAACTGAACTCGAACGTTCAGTTCAGATGCGTTTGGTGAGTTTGGAATTGAATTGCATTGGTTTCAATGGAAATAACATTAACAGCTGTAACGTTTTTACTTTTTAAGCTATGTTGCTGAAATTCAGCGTACCTCTACCTCCAATAGAACTCATTACATGCACCAAATTTCAAAACACTTAGAAAAAGGAATTCGATTTTAGAAGCAGTTGAATTATTGTATTTTGCAATATTCTACATATACATTCTTAGCTGTAACTTCTTTGCCTCACATCTAATGTAGGTGAAACTTGTTCAGTTTATACCCCTTCCCATATTAACTATCTTTGCCAAATTTCAGAAGGATTGGAAAAAAGGTCTTGGTGGTATAAGCAATTAACATATAAATGTATGTCTGACTATAACATCTTTGTAGTCCAACCAGTGTACATGAAATTTGGCAGGACTATATATTTCACTTTCATGATCATCTCTGCCAAATATCAGAAAGATATTATAAAGGGTCCCAATTTTATATGCCTGTACAACATATGTAGAGAAGGGGCCTATGCCTGGGATTCTCTTATGTCACTGTGGTATAAGATCGGTTTGTGATGCAAATTGGCCAACAGAAATGTCAACCAAATATCCTCATTCTGTGCTGGGACCATCCCAACATATCTCCCCCACTTGTTTCTGGGAAGTCAGAAGCATCTGTTTAGGAAAGAGTCAATAGAAATTCTCTTATGTCCTCTGTCTCAGTGCTGCAGGATGTGATTGATAGTTGGCCAGCCTGGATGTGTTTAAACTATGTCTCCTGACTGCTGGGATGCTATCTCAGAAGTCCCAGTTATGTTGCTTATGCCCGCCACAGGGCCGCCCCCTATGCCCACCTCGAAACCACTACCAATTGGTCCTGTAAAGCTAGAAGCTTGCAGTAATGTGTTTGGCCATTGAATGTGTCTGTCAGTCTTTGGGGTTGCTCCACATCCTTCCTCCTACAGTCTCTCTCCCCCTGCCATGCAGGGTGCCTGCCTCTGACTGGCACTGAATATGCTAATATTCATCTGAATAATGATCTTCATGGGGACAAAATCTATTGCTTATATAATTGGGTCCCTTAATCAAAATCTCCTATACATTTGCTAAAATGGCAGGAAAGGTATTTGATACATTTCTGTCAAATATCCTGTAAAGAGAATGGAATATCAAAATGTTACAGCTGGAAATGTATTTTCAGGTTAATGTCTTATACCCTTGGGACCCTTTATCTACTCTTTCCTAAAATTGGCAGAAATATTAAGCATATGGAGGGATGTAATATTCACAAGTTTCATGAACATTAGATGCAAGATAAAGAAGTTGTAGTCATGAATGTGTATGGAGCTTTTCTTAAAATCACAACATTCAATTGCTTCTGAAGTCGGTTTTCTTTATCTAATTGTTCCAAATTTTAGTATACCTAGTGCGCTCTATTGGGGGTACAATCTCTCTAAATTTCATCAAAAAATAATAAGAAACATAAATGTTATGGCCAGAAATATGTTTTTTAGTTTTTTCCTTTTATATCAAAAACTAAATTTCATTTTCAGTTACCGATTACACCAAACTAAAGACCGAACCGATCTCGACCGAATTCAATATGAAATCGAATCCTAACTCAACTTTTTACCCAAACTACCGAACGGACGAACATTCAAACCAACAAACCAAACTGAATGGCCGAACCGAACGGACGAAACAAACGCAGCCGAACCAAACAGCCGAACCCGAACCACGATCTGTTCGCCCATCCCTATTATGTCATACGTGATCCTAACAAGTAAGTCTTGCTAAATGTTTCAGCGGAAGCCTAATAAAATAAAACCCCAAGAACTTTGCAAGCAAACCATATATTTAAATGCCTTCCTGATTCCCGTGTTGGTAGTCTGTGAGTCCTTATGACTTACTTTAATTTTGTATTGCTTAACACAAAGGTCATAGCAAAGCATAAAATACAGGAACATATCAATCACCAACACAGCTACCCATGCACCATAATCAAACCCAATTACAGTGTTTAAACAATAATTTATTCCTTGCCACTGTAGCCAAAAAAGTTTACAGAGTCTTTATGAATACAGTTCCACTGCACACACCTGCTGGGGGAGGGGCCTTGTCCCCCATGTCTGTCAGAAAAGAGGGCAGCATGGAGCGTGAGGCCTGTAGCTCAGTATCTTTATGTATCTAGTCACATGTGCATCACAATCTCCTTTAAGATATTATTTTATGTCCTACTTAAATTTTGGCTCTTTCTCAACACATTAGATTGTCTCTATGGCCCTTTTTACATGGGCCGTGGAGCGGGGGTTAGTGTGCAGCGTGGTCCATGTGTGGTGGGCAAGGGGAGGGTGTAGATGGGTGCACAGACATCTACATCCACTCCCACCCATCCCCCATGCATGGAACAACCACCATTTTTGCTGGTTGCTCTGTGCATGGGGGCTGGACATGCATGCATGCACACCCACCCATGCACTCATCCACCACAGGATTTACACGGGCAGCACCCACGCATGAACACCTTGGGTGTTCATGCGTGGGTGCTTCCCGTGTAAAAAGGTCCCATGTCTGCTTATACACAAAACTTTTCCACCACGAACATCCCCTGGCAACAAAAGAATCCTGATTTCAAATGTTCTTATATTACATTAAGCAAAATCATACCTGCAAAATGTCTTCCCATTTTAAACATGTGGAAGTTTGTTATGTTGTTTAGATTGTAAGCTCTCGGGCAAGGACCGTGTCTATCTTATTTTTTGTAAAGCAACAGGTACATTTCTGGTGCTATATAAATGCTCATAATAATAACAATAATGTTAAATAGATGAAAACAACAAATCTAGTATTATCAATAAGGGTGTGCCCTTTTCTCCATTTCACATGGTAAATTTGGCAAATCTTGAATTAGTTCACTGTTGACTAATGAGAGGAGAAAGCGGGAAGGACTGAGAATTCTTAAGAATGCTGGCAAATTCATTTGGCCCATTCATGGAGAAAGAAGAAAAGAAGCTGATAAAAGATGCATCAGGTAACACCTTAGCTATCCGCAGGTAACACCTGCATTTTCGGGCACCCCCAGATGGCATGTGATGGGAGTACCCAGCCCTACATGAGGTACCCAGTGCTTGAAAATGTCAGTATTAGAGTTCTTTGGGCATTCCAGTAGTTCCACACTCTGGGACAACAGTGGTTTGCCGGGCTGACACCTCACTAGTTGGGCTGCCATTACTCTGGACTCCTGGCTGCTCCCTGCAAGGGTGGGGGGAGGATCACTCCCAGTTGCCTACTGAACAGCTGCTCAAGGTAGAACTCGAAATGCTACCAGCTTCCACTCCTATATTCTCCCCTCCCCCCCAGCTTGCATTGTAGGGGGGAAAGAGAGCACTGCTGCCAAGAGAAGCAGGCATGAAACATTGTCATCAGGAAAACATCAAATGCTTTTCCTGTGACATTCTCCATGTTTAAAAGAAATACATTTACAACATTGGGTGTTAACAAATGTGGCAATGGCCTGCTTTGGCCCACTGAAGCCAGCTTTGGCCCATGAACCACTGGAATGTTTCTGGTTGCACCACGAGTTGTTAACCCAGAATTGTTCCCATGCAGTGAGCCCGGTCTGTGATCCTAGAGATCTCTGGGGTCACAATACCAGTTAGGGTCTGCCTGATTGGGCCAAAGCAGGCCACAGCAGGCTATCATGTGTGACCTGGCCCGGATTGGGTGTGCCATGTACAACCCCCATGGCTGCCGCTCCTGGCACAGGGTGGAGTGCTGGGCACAGACACAGTCTGTACCATGTTGGTGGTGGGTTCCTGACACTTGGGCATTCCAGTAGTTCCACCAGCAACTGTAATACTAACATTTTCTGGCACTGGGTACCTCATGTGGGGCTGGCTACTCCCATCACATGCCATCAGTGGTGTTCCACCATCACATTTGTAGACATCCATTTCTTATTTAACATTTTAAGTAGACAATTAGCTTTACAGCCTTTGCAAAATCTGACTATTGTGCAATTTGCAAAATAAAATATTAGTCCATACAAGTCAGGATGGCAACATTTATCCCTAATTAATTCAGTTTATAGCATTTTTCTCTCTCAAAATAACAACAATAATAATTTAAAATAATTGAGAACAGTTATCAATACCTAAAAAATACTAAACCTCAAAGTTAAATCCATGATTTTCAAAGGTCTCATTAGTACCCTTCTTTCCTAAAGGGATGTTTCCTTTTTATTGCTGCTTGCTTACTGTGGCTTCTCCAAATGTTCTTTTTACTCATCAGTTTGCTCTTCTTCCTTTGAAAGAAAAAAAAGGGGGGGGAATCATTTAACTGAAATATCACTCATCTGATGCCAACAAGTCTGAAACCATGGAATCCAAACACACATATCTAGAACATCCCTAGGGTGTGGTCTCTACTTGGTCAACAAAATAAAGAAACTGAAAATTAGGTTCAAGATTCTTGGCAACTGTTTATAGGATTCTGCATGCTGGGAGCCATAATGTTCCATCATTTCTTTGAGCAAAATATTTTGTTTGACAGGGGGTGGTGCTTGTAGTGGTGGTATGATAGTCTTATTTCACCTTCATAAAGTTGATGTCATTATAATTTGTAGCCTATATGTTTTTGATATTTTATGGTCTCACAACTAACTTTTGGGGTGATGAAAAACAGTGAAGATTAATTCATCACCTCTTACATAGTTCTTTCATAGAATTTTAGGGATACAAGAGAGCTCAAGGGCCATCTAGTCCAAACACTTCTCCAAGACAGGATGCCTTAGCCCAACAGCTACACAGACATCCAGGCAATTTTTGTAAACATGCAAAGAAGAAAATTCCACATTTTCCCTAGGCAATTAATTACATTCCCAGCTGCTCTTACAGTTTAAAGCCTTAACTTTGATCCAAGGTGTCCACTCCAAAGAACTCATGTTTTCTTTTTTATTCTCTCTATAAAGTCAGACCATACAACTATCACTTTAAATAGATTTATGAATGCATTCTCAGCCATTCTAGGGTGGTAGCCGCTTATGGCACTTGCATCACACTGTTCAAAATGAGGTCCTCTTCTGACTTTTTGGGGCCGGCGGTTTTGGCAGTTCCGCCATCGGTGAATTCTTAGCTATGCAGGACTTCGGATGTTTCTATCTATTTACAGAATATTTATCCAATTGCAGGCCTTCGGGCCCCTTTGCCATAAGCTCTGGAAGCTTGTAGACTCTAAAATGTTATGATTTAATTTCATTTTGTCTAATGATGAAAATGCTGAAATTGTATTTATTTTAAAGTTTTATTGTTGTGTTATGAATAAGTTATATATATATATATATATAAATTGCATTCACATTCTTACTGTGAGAACAGTTAAGTCATACACAATGTTTAATTCATGGTGGAAGATTGTATAATACAATGTTCTTGTGGTATCTCTTTATTCATTTCATTATCTGTGTTCAGTAAAGAGTCTGGGGAAGATTTTTCAAGAAATTAAATAGCATTTGAGCACCTGCTTCCCACTGAAAATGTAGCAATAAAAAGCAATATTCAGCACCAGCTTATTTTCTGGGACACAAGTGGTTCCAAAGAAGGCTTCTCAATGCTATTACATATAAAAATACGTAATTTTTATATTATTATTATTATTATTATTAACAAACATTTATATAGCGCCAGCAGTGTACCTGGCACTTTACAAAGTAATAAAATAGACACGGTCCCTGCCCCTAGGGCTTACAATCTGAGAGACAGGAGCTGGGGGAGAGACTTAGGAAGGGGAACAGAGGGAGAGACAAGGGGTCTAACATTCATGAAGATGCGAGGTCTCAAGTGCACGTACTTGGCTTGGTTACAATGAGAATGACAGCAGGCAGGTCCATGTTGCAAGGATAAGGGTAAACCGATCGTAGGTATAGGAATAGTGGCTCAGCAGGATAAAGAGTCAGACAGAGCAGAGCGAAAGAGGTGAGTTTTAAGGAGAGATTTGAAGGTATGAAGGGAGGGGGCAAGGCGGATGTGGACAGGGAGGGAGTTCCAGGCATGGGGGGCAGCAAGTGAGAAGGGACGAAGGCGCTTAGGGGAGCAGGGAAGGCGTGGAAGGGTGAGAGAAGGGACAGAGGAGGAGCGAAGTGCACGGGCTGGAGTATGGAGGGCGATAAGTGCAGAGAGGTAGGGGGGAGCAAGGTTGTGAAGAGCTTTATAGGTGAAGACTAGGAGCTTGTGCAGGATTCGTTCAGGAAGGGGAAGCCAGTGAAGCGAAGAGAGGAGGGGCTGCACATGGTCGAAGCGACTGGCGAGGTAGATGACCCTGGCAGCAGAGTTTTGGACAGAGATGAGGGGAGAAAGGTGAGACCGGGGAAGGCCAGTGAGAAGGAGGTTACAGTAATCGAGGCGAGAGATGACCAGAGCATGAACAAGAGTTTTGGCAGACGAGACAGAGAGAAAAGGGCGAATCTTAGCAATGTTATGGAGGGAGAAGCGACAGGATTTAGCAACAGAGTCAATGTAGGGTTTAAAAGAAAGGGCTGAGTCAAAGATGAAGCCTAGGCTACGGGCTTGGGGGACAGGCAGGATGGTGACTCCATCAATAGTTATTGACAGTGAGGAAGGAGAGGAAGGATGAGGGGGGAAGATAAGGAGTTCAGTTTTAGCCATGTTGAGTTTGAGTTGACGTTGAGACATCCAGGTAGAGATGTCAGAGAGACAGTTGATGAGACGAGCTTGAACAGAGGGAGAGAGAGAGGGAGTAGAGAGATAGAGTTGAGTGTCATCAGCATAGAGGTGGTATTGGAAGCCATGGGAGGCAATGAGTTTGCCTAAGGATGAGGTATAGATCGAGAAGAGGAGAGGGCCAAGAACAGAGCCTTGAGGAACACCAACTGAGAGGGGGAAGGAGGAGGAGGCGGAGTTGGAGAGAGACACATTAAAGGAGCGGTCAGAGAGGTAGGAGGAGAACCAGTTATGGACAGAGCCACAAAAGCCAAGGGAGTGAAGGGAATCCAGCAAGAGTGAGTGGTCAACAGTATCGAAGGCAGCAGAGAGATCAAGGAGGACAAGAATGGAATAGAGACGTTTAGATTTAGCCACCAGAAGATCGTTGGTGATCTTAGCGAGAGCAGTTTCAGTAGAATGAAGGGGGCAGAAGCCAGATTGGAGGGGGTCAAGGGAGGAGTTGGAGGATAGGAAGTCAAGGCAGCGGGAGTAGACAACACATTCAAGCAGCTTGGAAGCAAAAGGAAGGAGTGAGACAGGACGATAGCTAGAAGGGTCAGAGGGGTCAAGAGTGGTATTTTATGGTATTATATGGTATTTTATGTGTTTTAGATTGTGTTATATTGTTGTGTTTTTATGATTGGAAGCCGCCCCGAGCTGTGTTCAGGAGGGGTGGGGTACAAATGCAACAAATAAATAAATAAATAAATATAAATTAAAAAATATTAATGCAAATGGAAATCTCTGCCCTACTCCCTTATTGGCACTACTTTGTACTGTTAAAATGTGACAAATATTTTTTGGAGAAAGAAACTCTAAATAGATTTAATTCTAGTTAGTGATATACATGTGCTCCTGACTGTACAAACTAGCAGATCACATAAAAAATCCGTAGAATACAAGTAAACAAATTGCCCTGTGTCCCTAAGTTGCCACAGGATGATACTAAACAGGACTCTGGGTTCTGATTCCATAAGTCTAGTTTATTTACAGTGCTCATTTGAAATGTAAATTTCCATGAACAGCTTAACTTTTCTAAGTTCCTCCTTCAGGACGAGCATCTCCCAGCTCCAGGACCACTGGCCTGGGCCTTCACCAGCAAGCCCTTAGGAAAGTCCTGAGTGAAACAGGGCCTTAGGACTGGCTTCAGCCTGCTTTTCTTCTACTTTTAACCTTGCCCAATGTGTTCCCTTAATTGCTGTTAGATGGTTTGCATTGCAGGCGAGAAGGTTGCCAATTCCCCTTCCCCCACTGAAAGTCCAATCCTGGGGCTTGCACGTGGAAAGCAAAGGGAATGTTCCCATTATCCTGTAAACTCAGTAGGGAACTCAAGGTTATAACAACTGAAACAATAGCCATCCACAATAAATTGGTCCATTTTTTGTTTTTCTTCTGTTTATTATGTGGATACGAAGTGGGTACATATGTTTCTGGTCATGTTCCCAGCACAGCGACATCCTCAAAATCAAGTATGCCATGCACATTAAGTCAGAAGCATGTGTTGTCATGTAGGCCAACATGCATTCATGCTTTCTAATAGGAGAGATTGTGGGGGAGTGTAGCAATTTGCTCCCCTACAGTGATCCCCCACACTCAGTACTGGTCTATTTCAAGCCAGGAACCAGTTCCTGGCTTAAAATTGATATGGGGTGTGATCCTTGCTGGAAAGCACAGCACAGTTCTCCCCAGCAAAGTTCACCCCACTGTCCCATCAATTTCAAATTGGGAAGTGCTTCCTCATTTGAAGTTATCATGGGATAATCTTGCTGGGAAGTACAGCGCTGCTTTCCATAGCAAGGATCCTTCCCATTCTCCCATTGACCTATTTCAAGCTCGGTTCAGGCTTGAAATAGAATAGTGTCAGTGTAGCTCTGTGTGTGTGTGTGTGTGTGTGTGTGTGTGTCCCAGGGTCACACAGGGTCGCTGGGGTCGCACTCTGGGGAATTAACTCACCCCCTGCTATGCCATTTCAGCCTTGAGCCTCAACTAAATCCCCCTCTTTATGGAACGGGGTACCCTCTCAGGACACACCATAGTCCAGAGGGTATTAAGTTCACAGTCCTTTATTGGACACAACCAGTGTACACAGTCCCTGGGGTTGCTGGCTCAGTCACCTCCACCCTGCAGGCCTAGGTCCGTCTCTCTCAGGCACAGGAGCACCAAAATATTAACCCCCAAAGTCCATCCAGCAAGGCCTCAAAGTTCCCAGGCTCTGGCCAAGCCTTCCCCAGGCAAGAGGCTCCTTCCTGGGCAAAGCTCACTTGCCTGGGTCCCTCTGGTTCTCCAGCCTTCAGCACCCTGGATAGCAAAGAACAGGAAGGCTTGTTCGGGAGATGTTGCTCCTTCGGCTCCCTGGCAGAGACTCCTGCCTCACTACCTTGTCTCTCCTTTTATACAGGCAGAGTGGCCATGGCCAGGCTTCCTCTACTCAGACGTAAAGGGCCACTAACCTGCCCACTCTGTCCGAGGGGTTTCTCAGCCTGTGTTCCCCACAGACTGATCCCTAGCTCTGGGGCTGACTCTGCCACACCACTGTGTATACTCAGCCCTCTGGCTGGCCCACACAGCCCCCTTCTTAAAAGGGCAGCAGCCCCACAGGACTGTTTCCTGCTAGATTCAGGAGGAGGCCAGGAGAAAGGGGACCAGACACAACCCTATGTCCATGCTGTTAGTGTGGGTGACACTCAACCATATCTGTTAATTAGGTGCTAACACCTACCAGATGCAGGTGAGTGGCAGACAACACTCCCATCCCACACACAGGACTATTGTTTCTTTTGTTATCACTGTCAGAATGCTCCTATTATTAAGCATAAAAATAAAAACAAAAATATTCTTCTGGGTGTAAGCCAGCTTCCAAATTGTTGTACCTTTTTATACTTTAAAATATTTACATAGATGGTTTGTATTTTAAAACCAATGTTGAACATGTTCCCTTTCTGGCTTCCAACTAAACAGTTAACAGCACAAGCTTGGCTGAAGAATTAGGGAGCCGAAATGGATACTGCGTGCATAGCAGATGGTGTGAATTTTTGCACACAGGCTCACCCACTACGGTTAATTGTAGGAGTATTGACACTGACTTCAGTGGATTTGGACCATATTCTTCTGTTCTTCCTTCATCTTCAGAGTTATCAGAGGCACCAATTAATGTAGGGGAAAGCAGACTATCTGGGCAAAGATCCAAAATGCAAATATTTGGGGCAAAATTCTTTTATGGCTATGTCTGAGAAACTGCCTTTCAGCACCTGTTCCTCACTTATAAATAAGCAATTCCCTTTTTCCAGTTAATAGTTGACATTGCAATATCACACATCCAAAACTCTTTAGGTGCAATCCAAGTGGTGGCGTACACCGTCCACTGGTGCAATGCCCAGTCTGGTGGTGGGCACACTTGTACGCATGCATGACCCATGCACAGCAAGTCGCTCAACACAATGGCATGACCCTGTCAATATGACACACACACCCAGCCCATAAACCCTGCTACCCACGGGATGGAGCAGGACTTCATCAGGGCTGCATCAGCAGGGACACGCCATTGCACCAAGCTGCTTGCTGTGCGTGGGTTGAGCATGCGCGCATGTGCACCACCATAAGTAAACTGTGCCTGGTGTAGACACATATTGCATGTGGGTGTTGGATTGCACCCTTTATGTAGTAATTCATTACAGAAATATTATGAGAACTTTTGTCCATCACATTCAGTACACATGCTTTCTACAGGAACAATTGTGAACTAAGCATAATAGTGATTAGTCCCATAATCCCATGTTTGCATTCTAGCATTGGCATTCAGGTAGGTAGACAAATCAAGCAAAGATGTCACTTACCAAACCAATCTAAAAACAATCTTGTTTGGTTATAGTACATTGCAATAAGTTTAATATGCTTGTTTGTGGTCTAGCTGTTATATTCCTATACTCGAGCTCTGAAAGATAAAAGATCCTGATTTGGAGAAGATAAAAAAATATGAATGCATGTGACTGAAGGGAACAGCCATTCTGTTCAGCCAAACAAGTTTGACTTTTGAGTGAGAAAGAAGAAAATCCAGATTTTTTTGTAGAGGTTTTACAAAACTGGAGATACACTCTCAAAGTGACTGAATAAAAATAGCACCTTCTTAGACACAGACATTTTTCTGTGAAGTATTTAAATGAGACAGTACTGAAGAGCAGATATACACTTCTCATCAGAGCATGTACACAAACAGTGGGCATTCATGTTGCTTGTTGTAGTAAGACAACCCTTCTTTGCTACATTGGGCCATCTTGGAATATGGCCACCAAAGGGAAAAACCCTGTGAATGTGGCTTTCATCAACATTGTTGGAATGAAGGAAGAATTAACTCTGGCAGGCATAGACATGAACAACAGCAGCAAACCACACAAAGTTATAGCTCCTGTGTCACCGACTTGTTAACAATTGTTCAGTCAGCTGAAATAGTACAATGTTTCCTCTGCAAGTAATTTCAATTACCGAGTTAATAAATATTCATGGGTACAAGACCTTACTCAGGAGCTCTATTTCCTATGAATAGTCAGACTCGTATCTGCTTAGTTTATGACAGAATAAGTTCTTACATGTGTAAAGCAACTTCTATTGTATAAATAACTGAAACAATAAGGCTGTGATCCTAAACATATTCATATTGGCAAAGCCCCAAGCAGCTCATTCTGTGTGGAGGAGCAGGGTCAGAGGTGCTATGGGTCTCTGTAAATAATTTGTGGAATTATCAATTCAGGGGGTGATTTCATCTGGAAGGATGTGATGACAAATCTTTATCCCTTCCTCCCATTCTACCTCCCACTAATGAAAATAAGCAAATGAATTGAACCAAAACCTGTATAGGTTCCACTCCCCTATGTATCAGTGACCCACAAAGGGGAGGATAGGGCCTCTATTTAATTACAGCACTTACAAACTTAAATGGTTGGAAACGTTAAAAAGCACTTAACAAGTAGTATTTTATTAACTTGTTCCAGAATCTTTAATCTCTCTATAGACAGAGCATTTAAGTCAGTTTTACATATGTTTTAATAAGCTAAACATAACCATACAACTTCATAAATAAGATGTGGCATGGAGCTAAAAAGATAATACAGATAACCCACAATGTTCAAAATGGAAATCTTTTTTCATGCAAAATATGTACATTTTTCATTTCCATAAACACGTTCAGTAGCTTGAAACTGAAAACATTTGGTTTTCAAGAACTGAAATTTCAGTTTGTTATAGTTCCCCTACCCCAAAAGCAGGGGCTGGGGGATCAATTTTATTAATTATGAATTATTATTAGTATTAGTATTTTAGTATCATTAGTATAATAAAAATAACAATAATAATAAAGTTCTAAAAACGTTCATTTTAGAAAAAAGGTATTTTTTAATTAATTAAAAGCTGAAGTGGAATTTTTGTCAATCTTTATTGTTGCAACAAAGTGGTATTCCCCTACTATCCTTATGCTCTAACTCCCCCACTTCCTCCCCTCCCCCATTTTCAACCTCTCTCCTCCCCTAACTACTCTCTTTCCTGCTTGCACACCATCTGAAATACTGATTTTGGCACACAGGTCAAAAGCTGTATGCCAAAACCTTTGGACCCAATCCTAAACTTCTGCATACACAGTTGTGTGCACACTGCATCCCTACACAGGGGTAGCATGTAGGTTGTGGGTGCAGTGTGCTGGTTTTAGGATTGAGCTGCATCCAGGCACCCAAAGATTTGGACACCTCCAAAAAATCTGAAGTGTCCAAATCAACTCAGCCTCATTTGGGCTCTCAATGCCTGAAAAGGACCTAACAGGTTGCTCAAACCTGCCGGTTGGCCTTTGAAAGGCCATTCTCTTTCTTGCTTGCACACCATTTGAAATAGTAGATTCTCTATGCTGATGACACTCAACTCTATCTCTCTACTCCTTCTGTCTCTCCCTCTGTTCAAGCTCGTCTCATCAACTGTCTCTCTGACATCTCTACCTGGATGTCTCAACGTCAACTCAAACTCAACATGGCTAAAACTGAACTCCTTATCTTCCCCCCTCATCCTTCCTCTCCTTCCTCACTGTCAATAACTATTGATGGAGTCACCATCCTGCCTGTCCCCCAAGCCCGTAGCCTAGGCTTCATCTTTGACTCAGCCCTTTCTTTTAAACCCTACATTGACTCTGTTGCTAAATCCTGTCGCTTCTCCCTCCATAACATTGCTAAGATTCGCCCTTTTCTCTCTGTCTCGTCTGCCAAAACTCTTGTTCATGCTCTGGTCATCTCTCGCCTCGATTACTGTAACCTCCTTCTCACTGGCCTTCCCCGGTCTCACCTTTCTCCCCTCATCTCTGTCCAAAACTCTGCTGCCAGGGTCATCTACCTCGCCAGTCGCTTCGACCATGTGCAGCCCCTCCTCTCTTCGCTTCACTGGCTTCCCCTTCCTGAACGAATCCTGCACAAGCTCCTAGTCTTCACCTATAAAGCTCTTCACAACCTTGCTCCCCCCTACCTCTCTGCACTTATCGCCCTCCATACTCCAGCCCGTGCACTTCGCTCCTCCTCTGTCCCTTCTCTCACCCTTCCACGCCTTCCCTGCTCCCCTAAGCGCCTTCGTCCCTTCTCACTTGCTGCCCCCCATGCCTGGAACTCCCTCCCTGTCCACATCCGCCTTACCTTCCTTCATACCTTCAAATCTCTCCTTAAAACTCACCTCTTTCGCTCTGCACTGTCTCACTCTTTATCTGCTGAGCCACTATTTCCTATAGCTATGGTCTATTTACCCTTATCCTTGCCCACATGGACCTGCCTGCTGTCATTCTCATCGTAACCAAGCCAAGTACATGCACCTGACACCACGCATCTTCATGAATGTTGGACCCCTTGTCTCTCCCTCTGTTCCCCTTCCTGTGTCTCTCCCCCAACTCCTGTCTCTCAGATTGTAAGCCTTAGGTGCAGGGACCGTATCTATTTTATTACTTTGCAAACTGCTAGGTACACTGCTGGTGATATATAAATGTTTGTTAATAATAATAATAGATTCAGCACACAGCTCTGCAGTGTTTCCAGCCAGAACCTGTCATTTTCAAAGACCACTTCCCCCTACAGCACCACTCACCAGGGGGATGGAGGATGCAGGTCTACAGTGGCCCTGACTAGGCCTGTCACTTTCAAAGAATAAGCCTCCTCCCCCCACCCCAGCGCCTCTGAAGTGAGAGGCACTTTATGGGGAAGTACTGGCTGACCTTTGAAAGTGTCAGGACAAGGCTGAGGCTGGCTGCCCTGGCCTAATCCTGTCACTTTCAAAGGCTGCTTCCTCCTCTAAAGCACCTCTCACTGAAGAAGTGGTTTGTGTATGGGGGCCAGGGGGAGAGCAGTAGTCAGCCTTTGACTGGGAACTTGTGAGCATCTCAGTTTCTCTGGGTAACACTCGCATTTTTCAACATCGGACACCAAACTGGTCCTCGGGTAGCCTGTTGCGTGCCTGATGGGGTGTCCAATAATGTGGGCATTACTTGTGGGAGTTAATTTTAGTACTTGCTGCAGCTCTAATTTAGGATCAGACTTATTATCTCCAGAATCAGAATACTACTCTGGGGTATTCTGATTTTCACTTGGGACACTTAATTCAACCTTTTTTGGACTGTTTTCAGTGTCCCTTGAAATCCAGATATATAACCCTCCTTTACAGATGGGAAATTAAGACTGAGAGATAGTAATTTGCACAAGACTATTGGATAAAGCCAGGATTGGAACTCAGTTCTTTAGTAGTTTCAAGTCATACCTGCTATACCACCAGGGGCGGATTGGGAAATCAAAGTGGCCTGGGAACATATAGTGTTAGTGGCCCTGTGCCAGCGGCAAAGCCGCCGGTGCACTGGAAACGGGCCAAGAGGGCGTGGCTTGGGGGCGTGGCTTGGGGCAGGCAGAATGTACCAGATTTGGGGTCTATCGGAGCTGAGTCCTCAGACTCAGATCCTCAGCAGCCTGGCAGGGGTGAGCGTGAGCTTATGGGGGGATGGCAGGGGGGAGACTGCCATTGGGTGGGTACTGGCCCTCATTTCAGTACTCTGGCTCCCCAAATCACTCCATTTCAGTGCTCAGTGGCCCCCAATCAAAAAAATCACTCTGTCCCTTGCTATGCATCCTACTTTAAGGCTTCTTCATTCCTACATCAGCTGCACTGGTATTACACATGCCCTGTGTTTAGCTTAGCAAAGGGAAGACTAAGGGGAGAATTGATACCAGACTTCAATATCTACATTATTGTATATTAAGGCATCATTCCTTGCACCTGTAGTAATGCTGCACTGGAACACAATTAAGGAACAGCCTTGAAGGAATGTACCCTTTCTGCTAACGCACAGCTGCCTTCTCACACAACATTCCTACCACTCAGGATTAGCTTAGCAAAGGCTAAGGGGAGAATTGATACCAGAATTCCTACCACTCAGGATTATCTTAGCAAAGTGAAGACCAAGGGGAGAATTGATATCAGCAAGGGCGTAGCTACCATAGGGACAGGCAGGAAATTTGGCCCCGGGGCCCACCGTGGCTGGGGGCCCATCCCTATGGCAGCTAAGCCCGCTGCGGCGCTGCGCAGCCGCCTGTCCCATTTTAAAAAAAACAAAAAAACCCCACAAAGTTGCGGCTCAGCTGGGACCCCCTGCCGGCTGATGTTCTTCCCACAGCCTGGGAAGCATCCCTACACTCACTGTGCGAAGCCGTTCTTCGGCTGCGTGCTCCCTCCCTGACTACTTGCAGGCTGCTCCGGAGAGAACTCCGAAGCTTTTTTTTTTAAAAAAAACCAAACCCCTGCCGCAGTGCCTTGCAGCAGAAGGTTGCTGCCTTGTAAAGAAGGTTCAGCGAGATGGCTCCGAACATTCTCACAAATGGGTTTGCACTTGCGCGCCCTTCTCTACCAGTATATATCAAGCTCACTAGTTTAAAAAAATCACCCCGCAACAGTCTCGAGCCCCCCACCCGTATATAAAGCACCTCCTTCCCACTCATAGATACCCAACAGTTCCTTCCAAAGGGGGGGCATTTGTGAGAATGTTCGGCGCCATCTCGAAGAACCTTGTTTACAAGGCAGCAACCTTCTGTTCTTCTTCGAGTGGCTCCTCCCATTCTCACAAATGGGAGAGTACCAAGCCTAGAAACATTTGGGTTCTTTTTATTTATGTTTCATGATTTTTAGGGCCCAGCTCATGATTTTTGAACATTGAGGCATCCTTGGGGTTAGAGATTTGTTTGTGGCATTCTATTCATGCATGTCCTCAAATGCTGCGATTTGGGGGGAGGAATCGTACTGCTCTTCGGGGTGGGGAGTAGAAAACAAGAGAACCTGGGGGAGGGATGTTATAGGCAATTTGCAAGGGGGTGGGAGTAGGGTTGTCACCTATGCAAATGTGTAAGGAACACTTATGAAAAATACATGTTGTAGGACCTGCATTTGCACCTTAGTCATCAATGCAGGCCCTGCAACATGTATTTTTCATAAGCATTCCTTAAATATTTGCGTAAGTGACAACCCTAGTTGCCATCTTTTGCAATCTGATCCTGAGACTCGCATTTGGCCTATAGGAGTCTTGGGGTCAAATGGCAAAAGGTGGCAACCCTAGTGTGGAGTATGAGGGCTAGTTCCCCACTGATCTTCTTCCAGGCCAGGGTGTTTGAGAGGAGGGGCATGAGCAGGTGAAGAAGGTCACAGGTGTTTGCACTGCTAGAGCAGAAACCGCAAGCTCCTAAACTTGGTGGAGACAGACTTCTTGGATTCTGGTACATCCTTGTAGTTGCCCCATCCCCATCTCTGATCTCATAAGTTTTGAAATCAATTTCTGAAGGTCATACTGAAGGTCCTGGAATGTTCGCCTGGTGCGTTGGCTTATGCTGTGTCTATTCAGCTCTGTATATCTTGCATATTTTGTACACCTGCTTGTCTGTTTTGCACAGTGGGGGGGGGGGGCTTTGCTTGTGGGGGGGGCAGCAGCCTGAGAAGGGCCTTGGGGTGAAACATTCCTAAATCTGGCCCTGTCTGTGGGGGGAGGGGGCTGTGTGGTGAGAGGGGGCTGAACGAGCAGGAGGGGGGCTCTGTGGGAGGAGGGAGCAGGAGGGGACTCGGGGGAGGGAACAGGAGGGAGGGTCTGTGGAGGGATGGAGCTGGGGGAACAGGAGGGGGTTCTCTGGGGGAGGGGGATGAGAAATCAGGAGGGGCTCGAGGAGGCCGTATGTTACTATTTCTGTGTTGCCGTAGCTAAAAGCAAGGTAGAGGCCATTGCAGTAGCTGAGTACATGTTTTAATTTAATAAGTACGTTTGTTGACAGTTTTTTATGCAATAAGGACATTGAGGGGAGGAAAGAGGGGAGGGAGAGGGGCAGGGAAGTCTATGGTGATGGGGGGGGAGTCCATTTCTTGTCTCTGGGCCCATTCCAACCTAGCTACGCCCCTGGATACCAGACTTCCAATATCTACATTATTGAATATTAAGGCACCATTCCTTGCATCTGTAGTAATGCTGCACTGGAACACACAATTAAGGAACAGCCTTGAAGGAATGCACCCTTTCTGAGAATGCACAGCTGCCTTCTCACACAACATTCCTACCACTCAGGTTTAGCTTAGCAAAGAGAAGACTAAGGGGAGAATTGATACCAGACTTCCAATATCTACATTATTAAATAAGCTAATCCTGAGTGCATCCAGGCCCCCACAAGCCCCCAGGCCAGCCCAGGCCCCCCAAGCCAGGCCCCAACAAGCCCGCCCAGGCCCCCCAAGCCCACTCAGGCCCCCCAAGCCAGGTCCCCCAAGCCTCCCCCAGGCCGGCCCATGTCCCCCAAGCCAGGCCCCCCAAGCCCTCCCAGGCTGGCCCATGTCCCACAAGCCAGGCCCCACAGGCCGGCCCAGGCCCTCAAGCCAGGCCCCACAGGCCGGCCCAGGCCCCCCACAAGCCAAGCCCTCCCAGGCTGGCCCATGTCCCACAAGCCAGGCCCCACAGGCTGGCCCAGGCCCCCAAGCCAGGCCCCCCAGGCCGGCCCAGGCCCTCCAAGCCAGCCCAGGCCCCCCACAAGCCCCCCCAGGCCGGCCCCACCAGCCCATGCCCCACCAGCCCCTGGCCCCATCAGCCCAGGCTGCCACACACCCCCGCCCAAAAGAGGCCCCAAAAGAGAACCCAGCCGGCCCCTCCCAAGCAGGCCCCAGCCCCCCCGGCAGGCCCCACCTGCTGCCCCGCAAGTCGCCTGTGATGGTGTCTGTCGCTGCTCTGCTGCGCTCTCCACGAGAGTCCAGTGGAGTGAGTCGTGACTGGCTCCTGCGCGCACAACCCAGTTGTGAGAATGTTGGGAGCCATCTCGAAGAACCTTCTTTACAAGGTAGCAACCTTCTGATCAGCACATGGGCAGGAGCTGTTTGTAAACAAACAGCCTTATCTCCCAGCCCGATCACTGTCCCCGCTGCTGCTGCAGCGCTACTAGGAGGGAGAGTCAGGTAAGCCCTCCCTCCCCCAATGCAACCCAACCCGACAGGGGTCAGGACCAACAATTATTTTTGTTTGTTTGTTAAGAATAATTTTTTTAAAAGACAGCATGACCGGCCCCCAGCCCGGCCCCCAGTCCACTGGGAATCCTCCCGGTGCATTCAATGGCCAATCCGTCCTTGGGGGGAGGGAGGGCACAAACCAATCCCTGCTAGGGCTGATGCGGCAGCAGCTGTTACCGCTCCGCAATTCCATTCCTAAACCTTGGCATCCCAGGTTGCGCCTCGCAGAATGCCGCGCGGTACTCTGCAATTCTGCATTTTTTTCGCTACAAGAATTCTCAGATGCGGAATGTATGTGTTTTGCCGATTTCTTCATTGTTACCGTTGCCGTATACAATCAGCGGTCTTTCCCCGCGTTCCGCCAATTTAATATATGAGCCACAGGCATGAGCACTTATATGTGTGTGTGTGGGGGTCAACCCAGGCCTGACCCGCCCCCCATAGCCCCACCCTCAAAATGACATGCAGCCATGGTGATCAACTATGTCATATGGTTATGGTGGCTCCTGCCCAGTGGCAGGAATGGTGGAGCCAAAAAGACACGTTGGTCAGCTTGGACCTGCATTGGCATGTGTGGGTGGCCCTTGGCCTGGAACGGGCACATGAGAACTTCAGAAGAACTTATTCTGGGACAGCCACCTACCCACCCCACATCTGGAAGTGCAGGATCACATGTGAGGGTGATTTGCTGGCCATGGTGGGCCATGGTGGGTCCATGTCATATTTGTTTTTACTAGGGCTGAAATTCTATTCTTGGTTTCTTGACAAGGAACACAATGCTCATCTTATTCTTGCAAACAAGAATCAGCCAGATCCTTGCCAAGAAAAATAAGAATCTTGAAAAACAGAATACCCAGTGCTGATGGAGGGAGGTAGAGATGAGGAATCCACCTTGTTCCCTGCCCAGCTTTCTTACCTTGTCTGGGACTGGCAGCTGTCTCAGTGAGGAAAGTTTTCAAATGATAAATTTAGCTCAACTTTCTCTTCAGCTCCCCACCGTCCATCTGTTTTCAGCACAGCACATTGCATGGGTAAACATGTGAAAATCAACTACAGTACTCCTCTGTTTCCAGATGGGATGGGGGAGCTGAAGGGAGGAGGAGGGCTCAGCACATCTTTTCAGCATTCTGTTGGGTGCTCAAGGTCTGTTAACCAATGGGATGCTCAAGGTCTGCCTCCTCTATCCTGCTCTCCCATTTGAATTTCAACATGGGAGTGGGGAGAGCTAAAGGGAAGAGGCGGGCTCAGTACAGCTTTTCAGCATTCTATTGGCTGCTAACTCCTGCTACTCACAAGAATGCTAAGGTATCAGCTGAGTCTGCCCCTCCCTCCTGCTCTCCCCTCTCCCATTCCTGAAAATTTGCCATTGGAAAACTTTCCCCACCAAGACAAAGTAAGAAAGCTGAGCAGGAAACAGCATGGCTCCTTCTGCTCTCCCCCCTTAAATGTCTTTTGGGGTGGGAACGGAGAAATTTTGAAAGAATCTGAATCAGGGTTGGGATGTCTGTGAGATCTCAACCCTGATTCTCGATTCTCATCACAAGATTTTTGTGAGAATAAAATCTACGCTCACTTCATATATAAACTGGCATGTGCGCCCTAGTTAAATAGGCCAAATTCATCTTCTAACATTTTGATTGCTGATTATAGTCTTGGGATTATATTCATTTTTATTGAGAACATCTCACAATTTATCCTTAACCCATGCACAATAACAGCTGGTGCACTTTTTGGCATCCCTGCTGTGTGGTGAATCTCTTTTGGAGATAAGCAGCACACGAGCTTCATATTGTTCCTGCCCTACATTCCATTTTCTGCCCTGCTGGTCTCTGATCCCACAGAAGCTTTAGAAATCATTATATTTACAGCCAAAAGTAATGTGACAGCAGAAACACACACACACACCACCTTCTTTGAAGGAGAAGTTTGACTGGTGTACTGACACTCAAAAGAGCCATAATAAAATAAAATAAATAAAGTCAATCAGTCCTCTTTCTTGGAATTCACCCTCCAATAAGTGAGGATGTACACAAACAGAATATTTGCTACTTCTCTAATCAGATATCCTTGGTGACTGAATATGGAAGTGTCAACATAGCATAGGGAATAACTGATCCTTCTTTTAGGTCAGGGGCTATTTTTACAATATAACACTGGTGTCTAGATTTTATTTGGTATCATTTTCCTATGATTTGTACAGCAACTTAGTAAAGGTAAATTTGCACAACAGCTTGGCAAAACATCACTTGCACTGCAGTTTTTCATTGGTCTTGTATTTGCAGTTTCCTTTCCTTATAAGTTAATGCATTTTATTGATAAAAGTTTTGATAAAACCATAACTCTATCCAAGATCAAAATCTCTTATATGGTGCTCTGAAAACAGCCTAGAATATCATTGTTAAGAGCTTTTTAACTGGTTGGCAATGAAAATATCATTCCTCTTTGGGCAGATAAAAATCAGGTTTTAATCTCAGTGGAGATCAAAGAAAGAGGAAACCGTTTCCGTTTCATAAATTAAGAGTAGTTCTTTTCATGAAGAAACTTGGAGATGAATCAAGAGCTCACTGCAAAGGCAAGGCTAAACAGAGAGCTAGTACCCCCATTGTTTATTGTTCTTACCTTGGTCACAGACTCACAACCCAAAGGTGGATTACAAATGAAAGTGCACATTTTGGGTGTGCATAAAACCCTGAACTTTTACCTTGTGAAAGATCACAATATTTTAGCGAGTAGTCTGGAAAACTTTAAAGTTTTCAATACATAATCTGGATTCAAGCCTTGTTGAATCCAGACATGAACTCCTAGAATAATCAAAGATGAGGACTTAGTCAGAAAGTGGAAAAGGACTGAGGGACAATTGATCTTCGTGGCATGCTTCCCTCTGAGCAAAAATCTCATACAGGAATGAATGCTGCAAGATGATCCGGAGAGGCAGCATGTGTCTGTCTTACACCCTTTTTGAATGGGCCGCAGTTGTGGGGGAAGGGCAGGATGGGTGTTTGCACAGCAGCATGGGTGGTGAAGGCGGGGTTGTACACAGGTGCACCCTGATCTCCACATGCATCCCCACTCACAGAGCAATTGCAATTTTGGCCAATTACTCCATGAGTGGGCAATGGGTGGAGGTGGGTGGGCATGCCAGTTTCACGGGAGGATGCACACACATGCACACACACGCACACACACACACACAGACACACACACAGTGACATTTATCCTCTGCTTTCGGCACGATGGGGGTTTGGCGCCACGCCCACCCCTTAGGAGGAAGGAGGGAGAACAGAGGAAGCCACCTCTTCACTGCATCGGGGAGGGGGATGGTTGCTTGGCAACCAAGTTTGGGCGTCCAGAACTCCCGTGAGAAGAGGGATTCCTGGACGCCATTTTAGGTTCCCTGCTTCCCTGCCTCAGTGTGGTCACGGCAGGGAGCAGGGAAGATGCACAGCGTGGTGAGCTTAGGAGTGGACCTCGCGCCCAGGACCCAGCAAGCCTTCCTTCACTCCTGTCGGTGCAACCTGCCAGCATCACAGCAGGGGACTGAGCAGTGGGACAGGCACGTGGCTTGGATTTCCTGCCATTTCCACCCCACCCCCCTTGCTATTTCGGTGCTTCAGGCTGCACCATGCCGCTGTTCCCGCTGGACTGGAAGCCTGCCCCCATGGAACGGCCCCCATGGATCCGCCGGGTAACCTACTGCCTGGGGGGGGTGATGGACCTTGCCCTCCCCCCTCCCCCACCCGGCAGCAGAAGATTACCAGCCCCAAACAGGGGGTGGCAAAGGGCAGATATGGTGCCCAGGAAAATAAAGGTCCCACCCAAAGGTCCAGCCAAGCGGCCTAATCCGGCTGGCCTGCCCTCCCAACCTCCCAAGGAGGAATAACAGGGAGGAACAGGGGCAGGACCGATATTGCAGGCCCTGCAGACCCAGCTCTGGGGCTACCAGGACAGGATTGAGGAGCTGGTGAGCTCCTAGGCGAAGGCAGAAGATAGTCACCCCACATGGCTAATGGGCATGGGGAGGGGTGACACGAACCTGGACAACCAGGATTGCCCCACTCCACTCAGTGAGGAAAGGGCCTCCCAACAGGGGAAGGGTTCCGCCGGGTTTTACATTCTTGTTATAGGGATGAGGAACCCGAGCCCAGCTGACACAGGGAGGAATTTACCCCCAGCCAGCAGGTTCAAATAGATGCATTGTGGAAGGAATACAGGCCCTGATGGACAGCCTAGAGTCGGCCCAGAGGTGGCAGCAGCACTCTCCATGCCATGGCGACTACCAAAGAGATGCCTATGATCTGGGGATGCCAGAAGGTCAGCATCAGAGGGACTGTACACGTGAGTGGGAGCCTGAATCAGAGGGGTGGGGCTGGCCAGATGGACCATGCCAGAGACCCCCACTAGAATGGGGTCGCACCAATGGTGGTTGCGCGGGTGCCAGTCCCCGTATTTTAAGCAGGGTGAAACATGGGGGAGTGGACACCACCCTCCCTTATCGGAGGGGACCAGGTCTTGTCCAGCCCCTTAGGCAAAGGTCAACAGCCCAGGTATGGGACAAAGTGCCATGCTGCTCGAACAGCACCACAAGGTGCTGCAGAGGATGGGAGGAACCCCGGCCTCTGGCAGGGGGTTATGTCGACGTGTCTGCCCCATTAGGCGAACATATGCTGCAAGCAACAAGAGAGAAAATATAGAGCGGCGAGTACATTGATATTTTCATGCTTCTCTTTAGTGACCCAGTCCAAATGAAAAGGAGGATACGAAAGACCAGGAAAAATTTAAGAGGCCAAAAGCCGAACGGAACTGGACCAATTGGATGGTTGCCTTTACCATTTACCTAGGAGTGACCCTTCATAGGTCCCCAGAACAGGGGTGGAAATGGTGAAATACTCTGACATCATTTGTCGGGCCATTGACACAGGAAGCTCTGGGGCTTGGCTGCGATATGATGAGGCATTCCACCGTAGGGCAGCCAACAACCCAGGTTTGAGGTGGGACGTTCATGCCCAAGACCTGTGTCTGGAGTGCATCAGCAGCTGCAGCTATGCCCCCCTGTCAGACAGCAGCCACGTCCTCGCCAGAGTGGGGAATGCACAAATGGGCGAAGGAGCAAAAGGGTGGAGATTGAAGCTGGCCACGGTCATGTCCGCATGCTGGGATTACAACAATGGGGGCAAGTGTTTTCGCACCCCCTGCAGATTCAAGCATGCGTGCACACAGTGTGCGGGCGCTCATGATGCATCAGGATGTAGCAAATCTCGACAGTACAGGGCTAGAAGTAGGTGGCAAAATGATGAGAGACATGATACCTCAGGCCAAGCAGGTAGCCCCCAATCATTGGGGAAGGGCCCCAACCCTGGTATGGTATGAGTCCTTAAGGGCAGTCACCCGTGACTACCCCGACATAGTCACTGCCAAGTATGTAGTCGAGGGATTCTGGCTAGGTTTTAGTATCCCAACGTTAGGCTCCCACTACCACCTCGGAGCTAAGAACTTGAAATCAATGTGAGGGAATAAACAGCTTGTCCAGGGAAAACTTGATAAAGAGGTCTGGGAAGGGAGGATTCAAGGCCCTTTTGAAACACTCCCCATGACCTCCCTAAGGATCTCACCCCTGGGCATAGTCCCCAAAAAGGTGCCTGAAGAGTTCCAACTCATTCACCACCTTTCCTACCCAAAGGGTGAGTTAGTGAATGACGTGATACCCCAAAAGTTGTGCTCAGTCAGGTACTCACCATTCGACTCAGCAGCCAAAATGGGCTGGACTTGAAAAGAGTGATATCAAATTCTCCTTCCACCTTCTCCCGGTCCATCCCAATGACTTTGAGATACTGGGAATGGAATTCCAGGGCAAGTTATACTTTGACAAGGCACTGTCTTTGAGAAGTTCAGTTCAATGCTTGAGTGGGTCGTGCATCGGCGGGCTGGGTGGAGCCAAATCACTCATTATTTAGACAATTTCCTCTTCACGGGAAGGGTGGGCACCGCGGAATGCAGTCAACTGCTGAGCACATTCAAGGAAGTGGCCAGGGAGTTAGGTGTTTCCTTTGCGCCAGAGAAAACAGAATGTCTGCCAACTAAATCAACATATTTAGGCACAGAACTAGACACGGTGCGATCCCTCTTGCGCCTACCAGAGGACAAGCTGCAGGTGCTCAAGAGCATGATAGCAGCTTTTCAATTAGCAACGAAGGTGACTGTCGGGCAGCTGCAGTCACTCACAGGTAGTTTAAACTTCACCTGCCGAGTCATTGCCCCAGGGAGAGCATTCATGTCCTGCCTGTATGCACACATTGGAAGCAACCATACCCTGCATCACCACATCATAGTGACAAAGGAGATGCGGGAGAATTTGTCTATATGGGATTTCTTTTTGCAAGACTACAATGGGGTCAGTTGCTGGTGGCAACAGTTCCTGCTGGAATCCGAGCTACAGATACACTCTGATGCCGCAGGTGGGCATGGTTTTAGGGTTTACTTTAGGGGGAAATGGTTTGCAGCCCCATGGCCAGAAGATTGGGAAGAGGCAGGAATAACAAGGGATCTGACATTTTTTGAATACTTCCCTATAGTTGTGGTCGTGAGATTGTGGGAAAAGGATTTCTCCAACCAAAGAATCCTGTTTTGGTGCGATAACATGGCAGTTGTCCATGTTGTCAATAAATTGTCATTCAAATCAGAAAAGGTGATGAGGCTGGTGCGAGTTTTCATCCTCAGGTGTCTAAGATTGAACATCTTGTTTACAGCCAAACATGTACCTGGCATTAACCATGGCATAGTTGATGTCCTTTCTCGATTCCAGACAAACTGATTTTGCCTGATTGCCCCAGAAGCCAGGGAGGATCCAGACCTGTTCCCAAGTGACATGGGGAATCTTGGCTCTTAGACTTATTTCAGACAGTCCAGGGTTCCCTAGCTCCCCAAACCAGAAGGGCATATGAAACAGCCTTCATCAAGTTTCAGGACTACAGGTTCCAGAAGAGTTGGTCTTTAGGTTTCCCCATTCCTGAAAGCCAAATGCTATAGTTTGTGATATCCCTCCATAGTAAAGGCTTGGCACTGGGAATGATTTCTGGAAAAATATCGGCTATTACATTTGCATGCCAGTTGGCAGGTCACCCCTCCCTGGACAACAGTTTCTTTATGAGCCGTATGCACGAAAGCTGGCCAAGAGGAATGCCCACTGTGCAGTATATCAGAGCCCCCATTTGTTGTTGTTGATCCAACTAATAGGAATATTGCCCAGGGTTTGTTACTGTAGCAGAAAAATCCAGCTTTTCACAACAGTATTCTGGGTTGCCTTATTCGACACATTCTTGATAACAAATTGCTCCCAGACTCCAGAACCAGCACATCAGGTAGGGGTCTGCAGCTACAGGATGTGGAGTGGCAGGACAGTGCTCTTAATCTGCACTTATGATGGTTGAAGACCAACCAGAGAGGAAAGGGGTGGATGATTAAGCTGTATCCCTCGGCCGATGCCCAAATCTGCCCGGTTAGAGCAATAAGGGAGCACTTGGTAGAACGCCTGCAAGGCCCGAGTCCATTATTTAAACATGAGAACAGGGAACCCCTGACTCAGTACCAGTTTGGGGTGGTGCTCAGCATGTGTTTGAGGGATCTGGGGCTTAACCCGAGTTGCAACAGTGCACACTCATTCAGGATTGGAGCTGCATCCACAGCAGGTAATACGGGCCTGTCCAGCCAGCAGATACAACAAATTGGGCAATGGCGGTCAGGAGCATTCCAGACATATGCTAGGGACACAGAAGCAGAGTTGGGTGGACAGTACACTGCCACTCAGGCTGTGGTTAAGTCACGTGAATCACAACCACATGATCTTGTGTTTTCTTTCAGGCATAGAAGCACTGCAGGTCAGGACAGCAGTTTGGATTGTTGGCCACAGCATCATTCACTGGGCAGGAAAGATGGCCTCATGTAGTGGGTGGGGTACCCAACTGGGCCTTAGTGACCAGGCAAAAATAATATGGCTTGGTAAGAGCAGTATGCGATGTGAGAAACTGCTCTCAGCGCTGACCACAGCAAGAAATAAACACACATTTCAGGGAATAGTAGTGATACACGTATCTCTATCTATACCCTGTCCCTAGGCAAACTCAATGCCTCCCATGGCTTCCAATATCACCTCTGCACTGATGACACTCAACTCTCTCTCTCTACTCCCTATCACTCTCCATCTATTCAAGCTCGCCTCACCAGCTGTCTCTCTGACATCTCTACCTGGATGTCTCAATGTCAACTCAAACTCAACATGGCTAAAACTNCTGTCTCTCTGACATCTCTACCTGGATGTCTCAATGTCAACTCAAACTCAACATGGCTAAAACTGAATTCCTTATCTTCCCCCCTCATCCTTCCTCGCCCTCCTCACTTTCAGTACTTATTGATGGGGTCACCATCCTGCCTGTCCCCCAAGCCCGTAGCTTAGGCTTCATCTTTGACTAGCCCCTTTCTTTTAAACCCTACATCAACTCTGTTGCTAAATCCTGTCACTTCTCCCTCCATAACATTGTTAAGATTCGCCCTTTTCTCTCTGTCTCCTCTGCCAAAACCCTTGTTCATGCCCTGGTCATCTCTCGCCTCGATTACTGTAACATCCTTCTAACTGGCCTCCCCTGCTCTCACCTTTCTCCCCTTATCTCTGTCCAAATCTCTGCTGTCAGGGTCATCCACCTCACTCATCGCATCTGTCACATGCATGTTGGGATATTCGGTGTGTTACAAGCTCTCTGAAACATTCACACATAGGAAAGGGGTCCGTTTCCCAAACAGAGTGCCAAAAAGGCAGCTAATTGTAGGATCCAGCTCATAATAGGGAAAGGGAAGGATTTATACAATCATACCCATGTGGTCACGAGGTTCCATTGAAGTCTCAGACATGGTACCCAGTTATTATTTCACTCACGCATATGTGTATTTTCTTTTAGATATTGTGGTCAGCTCAAGAGATCAGAGATAGACTGGAAATATATTGGCAAACCTCTTAGCTTTATTTAATACGAAGTTAAAATATATGTTTACTAGTACAACATCACACATTCAACATCCATTCTTCCTTTCATACCTTACTATCCTCCTGTCAGGGTTGCCAAACCATGACAGAGTTGATGGGGTCGCCAAAGCAGTTCATTGGTGTTGGAGTGGTATCACGAGCTGATGTTGTAGGCATCCGACTTGAAACTGTCCTCAGTCTGGGTTTTATAGGTCTCTAGTCCCGCCGGACAGACAGTTGTTGTCAGACAGTTTTCATTCTTGTCCTCCCATGACTTGCATCTGAGACCTGAGTCATCAGGATACATTTGTGACTGTGGCTACCATCCGTCTTGGTTGGCCTTTGCCCCATTTCATAAGTCTCTGTTTTTAGCTACATGCCCACAATTACTGCGTAAGCTCTCAGACTCGAAAATAAAACTGTTCTTGCAAATTCTTGTGTAAGCACACTTCAACCATGTGCAGCTCCTCCTCTCCTCTCTTCACTGGCTCCCCCTTCCTGAATGAATCCTGCACAAGCTCCTAGTCTTCACCTATAAAGCTCTTCACAATCTTGCCCCCCCCACCTCTCTGTGCTAATTTCCCTCCATACTCCAATCCGTGTATTCTTCTCCTCCTCTGTCCCCTCTCTCACCCTCTCACACCTCCCCTGCTCCCCTAAACACCTTTGTCCCTTTGCCTAGCTTCACCCCATGCCTGGAACTCCCTCCCTGCCCACATCCACCTCGCCCCCTCCCTTCATGCCTTCAAATACCTCCTCAAAACCCACGTCTTCTGCTCTGACCTCCCTGACTTCTTGCTCCCCTCACCTAACTCCTACTTATACCCTCCATCCAGTACAATCTGTTACCTAAGGTCTGTGTACTCATATCCTCACCACATGGACCAACCAGCCATCATTCTTGATGTAACTAAGCCAAGCATGTGCACCTGGGACCTCGCATCCTCATGAATGTTACACTCCTTGTCTCTCCCTCTGTTCCCCTTCCTTTGTCTCCCCCTCACTCCCCCGTCTCTCAGATTGTAAGCCTTAGGGCAGGGACCATGTCTGTTCAATTACTTTGTAAAGCACCAGGTACATTGCCTGTGCTATATAAATGGTTGTTAATAATAATAATAATAATAATAATAATAATAATAATAAATAATAATAACTTAGGGAGAAATAACCTGCCTAAAGCAACAGGGCTTTGGCTGACAAAAAGGGCAAAGGCAGACCTCATGTTGGTACAGGAGCGCTTCCCGGGGGCTATGGTAGTTTGGTTCTACATGTTGCAGAGATGGGGTTGGGACAATGCTACCTATCCAGGGAGAGTAGACCAGGCAAGGAGATGAGCCAGTAGTGAAATCAGGAACTGGCTGTAACACCTCCACCAATCCTTTGTCACTCTAGAACTTCCTCGTGAACAAATATGTTTGGGGGGGGGGTGGTTATTGTGGCCAGCTGAGCTATTCTCAAGCATAGCTGATCTACGCTGAACCACAACACAAAGCAAGTTTCTGTAGACAATCCCAGTAGCACTGGGACTGTTGAGGAGTCACAGATAGATGGCAGCCCTACCTCTGCTCTGCCTCATCTCCGGGTGGCCTGTCTGCTTGACAGACAGATTCTGCAGCCCCACTGTTGGCCAACTGTTGCCCCTGGCAACATCATAGAGTTGTGGGAGGCAGCCTGGAGTGCCTGGTGAACCACCTGCAACTCTACAGAGTGGGGCAGGGAGCACTATGTAGGCAGCCAGTTGGCCACAGCAGCCAGTGGGCCTGCATAAATCTGACCGCGGTGGGGCTGAAAGCAGGCAGACACGGGAGTGCAGTCCTGAGCAGGTCCTAGTAGCCAGCCTTGGAGGTGGCCAGCCTTGCGTCCATCTGAAAACACCCATTTTGATCATCCATACCACATACCTTTCCCAGCAGCTGCACAATCACATTGCAACCATCTGGTGAAGTGTAAAATACTGGAACATCTACTATCAGCTTTCATCAAACTTTATTTTTCCACCTAAAAGCTGAACTCTCCTTCGCATCACATGCTGTTACTGATGCTGCCAGTGCCACTGCCAGCCCTCCTGTATCCACCACCAGCAGAGATTTTCCTTCAGCCTCTGCTTGCATTGCCACCACACACATAAAACCTGATGTTACAGAAAACCACCAAGAAACACCACCACCAGTGCCACAAATGCATCTCTTACCTTTGCTTAATGTATGCTGGCAGAACTTCTGCAAGCACCATTACTGTCACAAGTTCAGTAAAAATAGAATGTGCCACTATTACTCTACTTTATGCCTGAATGGGGCCTAAATTTCCAGAAAAATTTTGCCAACAAAATCACATCTGTTGTATGAGAGTATTTCACATTAGCACTGGGTGTTAATAATATTACAACAGCCGTTTGTTCCTTCTACAAGGCTAGAATTAGAAGTGGGCAGAATTGCCTTCACTCATCAACATCTAGTCTTCTCAAAAAATGTTACTTAGATTTAACTTCTGAAAAATCTCCTTTGGCAGCAAAGTTATCAATCAAGCTAAGTCATGCAGCTGAGACACACTTTATGCTATTCCCCTCTGCTACTTTCATGGCAGAGAATCTGACATCCTCACCAGGTTCCTTCAAAACATGCACCTCTAGACTATAGAGGTAGTCCCCATCCACAGATGGACAAAAGTCAATACTACAAATATTGGAGAGCAAACAACCATTTGGCCAGAATCATCCTGTTGCCAAAAACATCACCCGGAGATTTGGTGAGATGTTAATCTTCAGTGACCAGCCTTTGGCACATGTAGGTATCATATGCATACTTCAGTGTTCTTAAACCCGTTACATGCTTTTGTGTTCCACATTCATCAGATGAATATAACCAGAGATTTATTATAATGCAATGAAAGGCAAATTACGGTGAAAACAGACATGCTCATAATTCCACTTTAACACCGTGTTAACACCGCTCTGACATTTCTTAGGCATGTTCAACCTTTGGCTAAAGGCTGTCTTTAGCTATAATAATGACAGTTGTTTAAAGATGGCAGTATACCATCACCGCTATATTGAGTCAGTGTCCATCAGTTAATCCGTAGCATTTTTATGTCTTACTGGCTGAAAGCTTTTACCTCCTTTCCTATTCTTCCTATTGGATATATGCCCTCTTAATAAATAATAGTTTCTTAACAAAATAATCCAGAAACTACTTCCTGGCTCTGAATACGTTAAAAGCATACCTGGGATCCATGATTTTTTTCATTGAAATGCTGTTGAAAAGGTACATAAATCCAATCCTTAAATAACATGACCCTAACAAAAATTTTGACAAATCAATGTCCTTACAGGAATCAATTTTCCTCATATTTTCAGTGGCTTTCACCTGCCTTTGCCAAAAGGTTTTTTTGCAAAATATAAGACATTCTTCTCTAGTTGAGTCTTTTAAAGTCAAATCAAAATGTTGGTAACAAATATAGTTTGACCTTCACTTGTGTGATCAGAATTCATTATGTAAGCTGCTTTGGCCTTTTCTAGAGGATCTTTTTGATTACCGGGGGAGGGGGTGGATGTCAACAGATACTTTTCTCTTCCAAACTTTCAAATTGCTCCTTCTCAGGGGTTTAACTTGAATTTACAAATGGCAGCATCTCAGAGGTAGAGGGTAATTTCCCCAAAGAGCTTGCTAATATATAGCTTTCAACACACCAATGATCCCTGCAATTTAGCAGTTGCTTCATTAATTTGTCTACACCTGCTCCATCTATCTTGGTGGAAATTAAAGGCACAATTCACTGCTGCATTCACTGCTAAAGCCATAGTAAAGAAAGCCGTCTCATAGCTTTCTGCAGTAAATTGTAACTAAGCTGCAGGAGGAGTAAAAATTAAAATAGAATCTGATTAGTGCTGCCATGTCTGCTATTGAGTTAGGGAAAAAACAGCAAAATTCGAGTTATACTTAGAATGCATTTGGCCAATAGATTTTGAAAGCCCACATATTTAAAAGGAAGTTCTAGTTTCACTTTGGGGGCTGCATCCTATGTTATATTTTAAGTTCTCAGATGTTTCAAGATATACCATTTTTTTTAAATGGAGGTTTATTAGTACAACTTTGTAGCCTCTCACTTACCTAGTTCAAAACGCTATGACTGTACAGATACAAAGTGGCTAGTGTAAGGACTCAGCTTTCCCTAAGGACACTTCAGGGAAAAGAAAAACTGTGTTTCTCCAAAGGTTCTTGAACTTATCATAAAGAAATCACAAATAATTGATGTTTTTATAGTTTTCATTAATTTTCACTTGTATTAAAATTAAATCTCCAGTTTATTTCATTAAAAACAAACACGAATGTTCATGTTTTGAGAGGTGATGGCTGATTAACTGTTAACTCCATGGAAATCCAGTAGGTACTGGCAGATGTCGCCAAGGATATTTATAGTCATTATTATAAGAGAGAGACCCATTCCATTTGATGTTGGATCTAGATCAAGAATAAAATATGAAATGTCCAAATATGAGATGACAATGAAAATTTGTGTCCTGGGATTTCATTTGAGCAAGCTTCTGGTCTTTGGAAAGCAGGCTTGAGATATTACAGATGGGTTCAGTTTAAAATACATATAAATTTGACAAGAAGGAACTTTGACAGAGCTATGAACAGTCAGGTAGCTGACCTAGGTCCTGAACAGATGGTCTAAGGCTGCTTTCTGACATTACATGATAGGGGTGGGAACTTTCACATTCGCCACTGTGGCTCTCTTAATTGCAAGGATTACCATCCATCAATATGCACTAATCCACTTTTAGCACGTGAGAACACCCATGCTTGTAAAGGCTACATTTGGGGACCCAGTCATGTGTAAGTGTTCTTGCATGCTAAAAGGATGCACCAATCCCCTTTTAGTATGCAACACCCATGCTTGTAAAAGCTATGTAACAGGACAGAGTCCCTGTGGGCTTCTGGCCCTTTAAGAGAGGCTGAGTGGGCCTAAAGCCATGACCACTTAGCAGTATAAAAGCAGGAAGACCGGAACTGAGAGGCAGAAGCCATCTGGAAGCTGACGTGAGCACATTGCTGCTGGAGTGTTGAAGGCCTCAGAGGAGCCTGAGGAACCTGTAGAGCTGAGAGGAGAAGCCTGACTGCCTGCATGAGGCTGCAAGTTGTCTAAGAGCAATCAGTGGACTGATGTATGACTGAGCTGTGCCTACGTGAGATTGGCCAGTAGGGATGTGCGAATGCGGTTCGGAAGTTTGGAGTTCGGACCGAAGTGGAATAGTTCAGTCAACCAAACCGAAGTTTTGAACTGAACTCGAATTCGACTGAAGACTTCAGTTGAATCCAAACCAGTTCAGAAGGCCAAAAAATACAGTTTTGAATGTACGAACTTGGTTCAGAAGGTTGGAATTCGACCAAACTCGAATAGTTCAGTCGACTGAACTGAACTTTGGAATGGAACTCGATTTTCGAACTGAACCAAACCAAATTTCCAAAGTCGGTTCCGTTTGCACATTCCTATTGGCCAGAGGTTTGGTGCCTGGCCTGGTGAGAGACTATGGGCATTTTCACACACACGTTAATGTTCCAGATTTTTCAATCTTCAGGGTTTACAAGTACACAAAAAGTTCTGCATTCATTTTTCACACACACACGGCCCTGAGGCAGTACCTGGATGCATTCTTCACACAAACACTGCCCTGAGGCAGCCCAAAGTAGACACAGCTATAGTTGTGACAGACTGCCATGGAAACCAAGTGACCACAGCTGCCTGGAGCAAAGCAGTTTACCAGAACTTTTTAAGCACAAACGTTCTGGGAAAAGTTGTACACAGAAGTTCAAAGATCCGTATGTTTAAGATCTGGGTGAGTGATTTAGACACACAGAAAGTTCAGGATGTAACAGCAAACACCCAGGAGAAATGTGTGTGTAAAAATACCCATTGTTATGTATACAAATGAAGGAGTGTTATTATGCTAATTTGCAATGACTGAGTGAATTATCTGGTACGAATCCTGAAAACACTTACCTCAGCAAGCCCAAACCTCCTACAGGCTAGATTTGGGCACCCTGTCATGCGCAAGTGTTCTCGCATGCTAAAAGGCTGCACTAATCCCCTTACTTTTAGCACATGAGAACACCCAAACTTTAAAGACTACATTTCAGGACCCGGTCAGGCATGAGTGTTTGTGCATGCTAAAAGAGGATTACTGCATTCTGATGGATGCTAATCCTTGCAATTGGACACCCACGGTGGCAATTGAGAAAGCTCCCACTCCTCCCATGCAATGTCAGAAAGCAGCCTCAGTGAAGATTGCAAATTCTCCAGAAGAGCAGAGGAAGGGAATAAGGCAATGGTGGTATGTCCAGTTTCTGTACGTATGTATGAGCACATGACTTGTGCAGAATCCATGATGCTAGGGATCAGCCCCACCTATTACAACCCTGGGAAGAGGAAAAGTTTGGATATGAATTGCATGAACATCTCCTACAGAAATTTATCTCCTCATTGCATCCATAAATATGGATTCTTCTTCATTATTATTTATTATTATTATTACTCCAAGAGTGTACCTGGAACTGTACAATCAATAGTTAAGGACAGGCACCGGGTGTGTGTGTTATAATCCAAGGTCCTTTTTACACAGGCGGCACCCACACATGAACACCCAGAAATCTGGGTGTTCATGCGTGGGTGAGTCTTGTGTAAAATCTGGGTGGGGGTGCATGCGTGCTCCTGCAATCACACATGCACATTGATCTCCACCCACCTCCACCTATCGCACACACGTGGAACAACCGGCGAAAATAGTAATTGCTCTGTGTGTGTGCGATGGGTGGAGGTGGGTGGAGATCAATGTGCACCTGTGTACGCCCGTCTACACCTTCCCCCCACCCACTGTACACAGACCGGGGAAAACACTGAACCCCACCCTCCATGCCTTGGCCCATGTAAAAAGGGCCTAAGAGAGACAAGGGAGGGGGAGACAATTGTAACCCCCCTTTTAAAAGTGGTGTTCACTTTACAGGAGTCCTGGGATTCCCAGTTGTGTTGGGGAATTTGAGGGGAAACTTCTGATTGCTACTGCAGTGCTTAATAACTATAATATACCCTGGCAGTGCCTCCACCTGGATGAGCCATATAAATAGAGATTTCTGTGATTAGGTCACCCAGGAAACAACATTAAAAAGTCTATTTAATCTATTACAACTTTAAAACTAGAGTGAAAATAACAACAAAAGAAAACACCACCAACACCTCCTAACCCTCAAGTTTGTTAACAGGCTTCTAGTTACTCATTCAGAAGGCTCATATTTCTTTGAATTTCCTTGCTGTTGTGTACTGCTTATGTGACAACGTGGTTGTGTGATGTTTGTCTAAACTGTGTGTGGAGCTAACCTCCCTATGTGAACATCCCTCCTTATGTCGCTTTGGCTGGCAGGGCTGCTCCCAGGAGTTGTTGTTGCATGCATGCACAGACACATGTGCTCACACACACACACAATTTAATAATTAGTGAGTATTAATTATTAATTATTAATTATTTTATTATATAGCACCACTGATGTACCTGGCACTTTACAGAGAATAAGATAAACACAGTCCCTGCTCGATAGCTTACAATCTAAAGACAGGGGGAGGGGAGACAGGGAAGGGGGAACAGAGGGAGAGACAAGGGATGCAACATTCATGAGGATGATTAGCAGGAGTTAGGAAGGGCAGAGCGGAAGAGGTGGGTTTTGAGGAGGGACTTGAAGGTGTGGAGGGTGGGGGCAAGGTGGACGAGGGCAGGGAGGAGTTCCAGGTGTGCAGGGCAGTGAGGGAGAAGGGACAAAGGTGATTGGGGGAGTAGGGGAGGCATGGGAGGCTGAGGCATGGGAGGGTAACATCTCAGGAATGTTAGTAAGTAAAGACAGCACTCTCTAGTTAATTCTTTTAGCCTGGGTTCAGATTCCCCAATCTGTGAACCACTGACCTTTATGTGCCCCTGGCTCAGCACTCCAAGACCAAATGCCACTCTGTTCATCCACAGAGCTCACAGTACTTTCCAGATGCTACCCTTTATATTTTCAGTTCCATGTAAACACATGCGCGTACGCACATGCACACACACACACACACATACACACACGTACACACACACATGACTATCCCATCTTCAGGAAATCACCACTTCCCCCTCCCTAGGGCAGAAGGCTGCTTCCTGGAAATATGAGTAGTTCCTTTGAACATGTAGTTTAGGCAAGGTGTAACGTTCCAGGATCTTTGTCTTAGGTAATGAAGCACCGCTGCAGAGAAAACCCCTTGGTGGGGTCGGGGGGGGGGGGGGG
>QEPC01013421.1:764108-779597 GCA_003113815.1 Sphenodon punctatus
GGGGGGGGGGGGGGGGCGTACGGGGACTGGTTGTGGTGCGGGGCTCTTTTAGTGGTTTTTAAAGTGTTTTTAGTTGGTAGTGGGTATTTTCTGGGAGGTTATTGTGGGGGATTAGAATTGGGGGTGGGAGAATGTAGATTATGGGACAGGATGGGGATAGGGAGTGGGGTGTATCAGAGGTGGGAATGAGGGATGGGGGGGTGGGAATCCTCTCCTTGACTGAGAGGGGACAGCCAGAGGGGGGAACGGGGCTGTGGACGATTGGTGGGGGTGGGGGTGATGGGACGAGGGACGTATGGTCCCTATTGGGGGAAAGTTAGAGCTGTGCGGCGGGACAGGTGCCTATTATCTGTCCCTCTCACTACCCCTTTAGCAGTAGGGCAGGGGTTCTGGATTAGAGGGCCCCATACCATGCTTTGATGCTGGTAAATGTGAGGTTGGTAGCAAATAAAGCAATAACGGTCCAGGAACTGATCCTGGACCATGTAGCCGAGCTCGTATGTATCATGGAAACCTGGCTGGATACTGAGTCAGGGCCTATCTTGGCTGACTTTTTTCCGTCTGGGTATTCCAATCCATGCAGCATCAACTGTGGTCAGAGGGATGGGTGAGGGGGTGTAGCCATGATTTTTAGGGAGTGTTGGACTGTTCGGAGGTATCAGGTGCAATCCATATTAGGTATTGAGGGTCTCCATCTGGTGTTTGATTTGGCAGGGGACAGTTTTGGAGTGCTGCTTGTATACTGTGCGCCTACCTGTATGGCGGTCTCCCTACATGCTCTAGCAGATTTGGTGTTGGCGGTGGTGTTGCGGTCCATAAAGACAATGGTCCTGTGGGAATTCAACATCCACGCTGATGCCTATCTTAGGGGTGCAGAGCATGAGTTCATGGCCTCCATGGCAACCATGGGCCTGTCCCAGATAGTCAGTGGTCTAACGCTTCAGGGGGAACATATCTTAGACCTTGTGTTTTGCACCGGCCTTGAGGCAGGAAGTCATTGGTGGGGGAGATATTAGCTGTGCTCTTGTCATCGATGGATCATCGCCTCCTGCTGGCCTCTCTTCTGGAGCATGTCTGCCCTTGGATGGGCATGGAACCAATTTGAATGGTCCACCCCCATAGACTGATGAAACCAGAATGGTTCCGGGAGGCTCTGGGGGATATACCCTTTGATCTGGACGACCGTCTCATCAATGACTTCATTGGGCTGTGGAACATCTTGCTGATGGAGACCACTAATCAGACAGTTCTTAGGTGTCTGCTTCCCAGGCGGCAGCACCGTAGGCCTCCCTGGTTTTCAGAGGGGCTGTGGGTGCTGAAGCAGGAGGGGTGGCGGTTAGAGTGACGGTGGCGCCATTCACATGCTGAAGTTGACAGTTTGTGACATAGAGAGAGTTTATGAGCCTATACTGTGGCTTATGCAGGCAGCAAAGAAGGAAATTTTTTCTGCCCCCATTGCATTCGCTAAATCCTGTCCAGCAGAGCTGTTCCGGGTGGTATGGGGGCTTATCAGACCGGCCTCCCTCCACCTTGGAGTGGAGGCATCTAGTGCCCACTGTGACATGTTTGTGGATTATTTTGTGGATAAAATCACTCAGATTCACCATGGTTTTGATGCTGGATTTCTTTCAGTGGGGCAATTTGTGGTTATAGAAGCTGCGCCTTGTCCATGTTTGTGGGATCAGTTTCAGTCAGTGACCCCTACAGATTTGGAGGATGTTTGGGGGCTGTTAGGGCTACCTGTTGTGAAATGGACCCTTGTCTGTCTGTCTGGTTAAGGCCTGCCGGGAGAAAATGGGGTGGATGCTGGCGGGGGGTGGTCAATGCCTCCCTTAGGGAGGACAGGGTGCCAGGCTGCCTTAAGGAGGCAGTGGTACAGCTAGGGATGGGCGAACGTGGTTCACTCCCTTCCAGCTATTGGCCAGTCTCTAACCTTCCCTTTTTAGGGAAGGTTATTGAGTGAGTGGTGGCCCGGCAGTTGCAGGAGCAACTGGATCTTGTCGGTTTTCTTGATCCCTTGCAGTCAGGATTTTGCCTGGGTTATGGCACCGAGACTGCACTTGTGGCATTGGTCAATGACCTGCGACAGGAATTAGATCAGGATCGTTTGGCCCTGCTGATTCTATTAGATCTGTTGGCTGCTTTTGATAACGTTGACCATGAGATGTTGGTGACACGCCTACGGGACCGGGTAGGGGTGGGCGGTATGGTTCTTGACTGGTTCTGCTCCTTCCTGGCTGGAAGAACTCAGCAAGTGGTGCTCGGGTACTATTTTTCATCATACCGAGACCTCTCGTGTGGAGTCCTGCAGGGTTCTGTTCTGTTCCCTCTCCTGTTCAATGTGAATATGAAGCCACTTCAAGAGGTGGTAAGGAGATTTGGTGTGCGGTGTCATGAATATGCTGATGACACCCAGCTTTACCTTTTTTTTTCATCGGACCCAGGTCTGGCACTCTTGGTGCTTACCGAGTGTCTGCCAACTGTGGGTGATTGGATGAGAGCGAATCAACCAAAGCTGAATCCCAAATAGACAGAGGTGATGCTGGTGGGTAAGGCAGCAGGAGTGACTGCCCCCATCATTGATGGGGTCTGCCCTCAGCTGATTCCCCAGGTACGGAGTCTGGGGGCACTGCTTGACTCACAGCTCTGCTTGGATGCTCAGGTGGAGTCTGTGGAAAAGAGTGCCTTTTGCCAATTACATCTGGTGCATTGGCTTCAGCAATATGTTTCAGACCATGACCAGGCCACTGTCATCCATGCTTTCATAACCTCTAGGCTAGACTGCTGCAACACGCTCTATGTGGGGCTACCCATGGTGATGTTTCAGAGACTGCAGCTGGTGCAGAACGTGGCGGCCCATCTCCTTGTGGGATTGGGCCACCGGGAACATATTATACTGGTTCTTTGGTCTCTGCACTGGCTACCTATAGTCTTCTGGGCCCAATTTAAGGTGTTGGTGCTTGCTTATAAAGCTCTAAATGGCCTTGGCCTGACCTATTTGCGGAATTGCCTCAACCCCCAGGTCCTGGATTGGCCCCTGCGGTCATCGGGGGTGCTCTCCACGAGGTCCCCTGAGTCTGCTGGGGGGCCACGATGGGGAGGGCCTTCTCGGTAACTGCTCCATGGCTGTGGAACTCCCTGCTGGTGGAGGCTCATTTGGCCCTGGATCTCCCCTCCTTTCGATGCTGTTATAAAATGTGGCTGTTTCACCTGGCTTTTGATGGGGAGGATGGGTTAGCGTGGTGGGTGGTTAGGGATGTTTTTAATTCCTCCTTGCCTTGACAATTTTAAGTGGTTTTTTTGTTGATCGTAAGCCACCTAGAGCTGCCTGTGGCAGGATGGTGGGGTAAAAATTTCTAAAATAAATAAATAAATAAATAAATAAATAAAACTGAAGGAAAGCATAGAGGGTTAAAGAGATGAACAGTCAGGAGTTATTCTAATACTAAGAGATTTTTTTTAAAGGCAAAACAATACAATTATGGGGAGTACAAATCAGTAACTCATATACTTATAACTATACACTTATCAATGTAGCTTGTTTTAAATCTAGTAAGGGATTGGAGAGAGAGAGAGAGAGAGAGAGAGAGAGAGAGAGAGAGAGATGGGGTCTCACCCTTCCATGGTGGCAGCAACTTATTACATCATTTGTGCAGATCTTACCCTAACACCAGGAGACTTAGTGGGGTTTTATAGACCTAAGGGTACAGGTTGGGACATAATTGAGTAAAATACTGTGTTCCCAAGTTTCAAGAGCTACAACAATGGGGATGCAAGCAGAGTTATGCAGAGTCAAATGTTTGTTTATAGTTTTCCATAGGACAGGGAATTCATAAAGTGGGAGGTGTTCCCAGGGATGATTGTCTCAATGCAACTAGGCAGGTGCTTAACTTTGGGTGAACCAAATTGTGATTGATTTGCTCAACTGCAGCTGGGTAGGATTTTATTAACATTTGAGGCATAGAAGTTCTAGGATGTTTTATTCTTTGCTTAATCAATCCAATAATTCATTGGGTCCTGGATTCTCTTAGTCTGGTTGATTCCCCTTCCTCTCTGCCTTTGGCATCATATCTCCTATGCAGATGGGGGCAAGCCTTTTAGCCAGATGATCAAGTGAGGCATTAGGGCAGGAATCAAGGCGTGTTTAGAGGCCCTTCACCTCGGTGATTCCCCACTGGAATGAGTCACTGGGCATTTTTACACACACCTTAAAGTTCCGGATTTTTCAATCATCTGGGTTTACAAGTCCACAAGTAAGTTCCGGATGCATTTTTCACACACGGCCTGAGGCAGCCTAAAGTAGCCACAGCAGTAGATGTGAGGGGCTGTCATGGAAGCCAAGTGACTTATATTAGTCCTTTACCACCTTCCCATGGGCATAATCACTGTTTGCTTATTGTTGATGCTTGTACTTGATTTGTATGGATTTACCCCACGCGAGATCAATCTGCCTCTACCACTGTTAAAATTCTCACCTCCTTCATTCCACTTGGGCTTCCACTTATCCTGCACTCTGACAAAGGAAGTGCTTTCACCTCTCAACAAACGCAAGATTTTGCAAAGAGATTTGGGATAGTGTTGGAATATAGCACACCTTTCCACCCCCAAAGTTCTGGAGTTGTGGAGAGGAAGAATGGAGAGATAAAACGAGCTTTAAGGAAGCTATTGGTAGGGAGACCCCGACAGTGGTATTCTCTGCTTCCTCTGGTACAGCTTGGACTTAGTAACCACCCTAGGAGTGACTGTCACTTAACTCCTTATAAATTGCTATATGCAAAGGACATGACCACTCCTTTAGAATAGCTGGACTCACTTCCTTTTATTTCTTGACAGGACCAGTTGGCACTGATAGATGAATTAAGAGTAGAACTGACTTCTCCTCAGCCTAACACTGATATTAATTCTGTTCCTTGAGTTTGGATTACACAGGAAGGTGAGCTGGTGCAGGAAAAGGCTGTCTTAAGAGATCCCTCCTTAAGGCCTCGCTGGAAAAAGCCTGTACCTATCCTCAAAGTTTTGAGTCCTCGAGCAGTAGAAATTCAGACATCACCAGGTAATTCAAAGGTAGTGTATAGTGACAATGTAAAGCATACTCCCATCCACTATGGCCAGGGTAACGATGGATTATTGCCAAATTTCCACTTCTACCCCAACCTCTCCCAACAACAGCACCTGACTACTCTCTTGCTATGGATAAAGTATTTCAAAAGGCACTTCTACTACAGCAAAGCCTCAAACAATGCTTTTGGCCTAGGTACTGAAGATTTTCATCTTGTTTTTTATGGAGCATTTTTATTTTTTCTTGCATAGCTATTCTAACCTCTACTATTGTCTTTTCAGTTCTTCGTTTAACATGGGCTCATACTGTTTCATTACCAGTTCCTCCAATTCACTGGTACCTCTCCGAGGCACACAATGGTACTGTTGTGTATCCAAGGATGCATAATACCAGACCTACGCGTGCTCTTCACATGGAGGTTGTTCCGGTATACATGGAGACTGCAGGTATTCCATTTGAGATTATTCATAATCCCTTTCCTGAGCCTATTGTTTCCCAATGAAGTGAACCGTTGGTTCCTTTTACCTTAAACATAGACACAAGAGCACTTGCTTATTGCTCTGGATTGTTTTCAAAAGATGCTAACACACATCTTGCAAAGATTATAGAAGAAGACTTGCAAGATTTGGACAGTAGAAATGCACATTTTTTTGTTCCAGGTACAGATCCTTGGCATCAAACAAGCTATGCAGATAAAATGAGCTTTGCTTCCTATGGACATTGCTATTTTGTTTCCTATGGGAAACCGAGGAAATGGCCAAGACCTCATGTGTATGCAGATCACTGTGATAGACCTCAATTTTGGACTGACATTAAAACTGCAACGCAAGGCCTGCCTCAGTGGTACCTAGATATTGATGATTTTTCTGATCACTTATGCTATGCTAAGCAGCAATGTTCTGGAGTTGAAGAGTGTGAATGCAGAGTTCCAGGGGGCCAGTATAGGGATACTGGAGCTATTTTTTGCACATCTTTTTTATATAATACCTCTTGGTGGGATTAATCAAAATTATCTGTGAATGGCTCTTTAGAATTAAAGTCAATTTTGACTTCTTGTATTGCAGATTCTTCTACTGGGGAACCCAAACCTAAGTGTTTAGTCTCCCAATGGCATGATGATGGTGCTAATGAGAAGTTTATTGGTGTTACTGGAACTTCATTTTGTGAAATCCCTAGGTATCCTAATTTTCCTCAATAGAGCTGAGAGTATTGTATCTTGTAAAAGTACTTTTGTTAATCCTCGACAACAGCCTCTTGAATATGGCAATGATAAAGCTCTTGCTGCTAAGGGTTTACATTCATGGAATTGTGGCCCCTGTAGTATTAATATTACTGCAAATCTCATGGGTAATTATACAGCCAAGGAGAGGGCAAGTCTGGGAAATAAATGTTGGCTTAACTTGATACAAGGTCCATTATTTGTCAACGCTACTCCATTCTTTGCTGATTATTATACCATTTATTCACTGTATCAGAAATGTAAAACCTTATCTGAAAAATATTCTTTATTTTCAGTGCTTCAAGCATTAGAAGATTTTATTATGGTAGCTCAGGAAAATGAAGATTATCCTTGTACACATTTGTGCATTAATGCTTCTCTATTACAGATGAACCCCAAAAGAGCAATATAGGGCACAAATAAAACTCTTAATGACATTCATGTCTTAGCAACACCTGATGCTGCTTCAGAGAGTTTCCCTTCTTCCACCTATAAATCTAGGAAGATTTTACAGGTAGAATCTTTGAATAATGCACAGATATTTAGAAAAACTAATTTCTTGCTCGCAAAATCTATGGCAAAGATTTCTAGATTACAGGATGCCAATAATATAAATTTAAGAAATGGAATTTATTTGGTCAAGGATGCTTTAATTCAAGTGACCTTGATAGTCAAACATGATTTGGCAGTTTTGTCTGATGAATTGATTATAGAAATTATTGTCACTCAGTTGCAAAAAATTATTTCTTCTAAAAGCAATGGGCATGTTCCCTGGACTATTGTCAATATAACTGAGTTTCAACAATCCTTGTCTTTAAGTGATGAGAACATGCGAATCTTACATGAAACCATTACAAGATTCAGTTCTTACTGACCCCCTAAACATGTGGTACATTCCTACAACATGATGGAATATTCATTTTTTGATTCATTTGAAAATTCCTAATATGGTTTATTTGACTACTTGGAATATTTTAAACATGGGTTTTTTAGTAGCTACTGGAACAAATATTGCTCATTCTTATATGAAGCTTCCATATGAAAAAATGTCCACAGATGTTTTTGGAAACATAACATACTTACAAACTTACGAATGTCAAGATTTTGGATATTTGTTTTGCAAACAAATTACACAAGTTTCTCCTTGTGACTGGTTCCACCTAGTATCACTTCTTGTCCTATTAGGATTCAGTCCAGCAATGCTTCATTTGTTTTTATTGATTCCCTTACGAATGGATCATATATAGTGCTAGCTGGAAAATCTGAATGCAACATTCCAGCTTTGCAACCCTCCATAGTGAAAGTGAACAGCACAATCACTTGCTATGGCAGACAACTTTTTCCACCTCCTAATTTGGGATTAATGCATTCTCAGGTTACATTTTTTGTACCTCACTTTTCTTTGCAATTTCCACTATTAACTGGCATCATAGATAAATTGCAAAAGTCAGAAATTACACTTTTTAATACACATGATGGAATTTTATATTTATTTATTTATTTCATGGATTTATACCCCGCCCCTCCTGCAAAAGCAGCCCGGGGCGGCTTACAACAATAAAAACAAATAAAAACAATTTAAAACATTCAATATAACAATATTAAAACTGGGCTAAAATAACAATTGAGATAATAAATAGTAGATCAGGTGGGGGAGCTAAAAAACCCTCACCCTACCCTCCCAAAGGCCTGGGCGAAAAGCCAGGTTTTGCAACTTTGCCAAAATGTCAACAGGCTAGGGGCCAGGCGAGCTTCCTCCAGAAGGGCGTTCCAAAGGCACGGCGCAGCCACTGAGAACGCCCTCTCCATTGTGGCCCCCCGCTTAACATGGGGGACCTCCAAGAAGGGCGAGGCGATCCCCGAGGTATGAGGGGCCCAATTGAAGATATCTTGCAGGAAGTTAAGCAACTTTTATTAAGGATTGATATCCATGGGTGATTTCAGACATTACGCAGTCGCGATTCACCACAGTGGATTCCCGGCAGGGGTGAACCTAACAACCACCCTCCGTGGTCAAAAAAAGCCCCAAACAGATGTGATGGGACCGGGACCACGGCAGAGAATCGGGCCGACAGATCACGGCCCAGGGCAGTGCAACAGACGTTACGCTGATCCCGGGCCAGGCCGTGCTCAAAGCACCCGGAAGGTGCTGGGGCGGCTCATCCCGACTGCTGCTGTGTGCCCTTTAAATCTCCCTCCCCAGCCTGTGTTGTTGCTCGTTCCCTGGCAGCGACGCTGCATGCTTTGTCCCCGGCTGGGAATCATTTCCTTTGATTCCGGCCGGTGTTTGCTGGCCAGACGTTAATTTTTGTTGGTTCCCTTTGGGAATCTCTTTGACCATACTTTCAGGGATTGTCCGGCAGGGAGCCCCGCAAGCGTGGTTGAAATTGACCCCATGTGGGTATTGACCATGGTGAATATCTGGCGGCTGCCGAATAGACGTTCAGGGCGCTTTGGGCCCACCGCGGAATTGACTGTGGTTCACTGTGTTTGAGCGTGATCTCGTAACATCTGAAAATACCCCATGAATGAGATTTTCCACTGTGGTTCAATAGATTAGGTTCAGCTGTCTCTGCAGCTTGGCCTTCTTTCGCAGGCATGACTAACTCTATTGTACATGCTATAACTGCTATTGGTTCTTCAATTTTAGTTTTGGGTATTCAACTACTCACCTACCTCAAACCAGTTTTACTTGTTATTGTGTTGATTATTTTATTAATCATAATTATTATGATTTTTAGATTCCTCCATAGGATGAGACAACATAAAGCGTCAACCCCCAAGGAAGACTAATGTCCCTTCCAAGACCACTTGTGAAGAGGGTCCAGTGCCTCTTGAGCCTGGGAGATGTTTTCTGATGATTTGGAGGACTTTGATTTTATTCTTAATCATCTTTATTATTGTTTGTATACATTTTTAACACATTCTTGCCAAAGTGTCATGCATTTCCTATTATATTCATATATTTTTTGTCCATCTTTGTTCCTAATGTATTGATTTTGAGTTTCAATATATTAACTTTCTGTTTCAATGTATTGAACTTGTGTTTTACTGTATTAATTTCTATCCAATGCTTTGATTTTTAGAATCAGTCTGTATAGGAATTCCTTGTACCTTGATTCAGGCTGAGGCCTCCTCAGCATGTGTTCCAATGAACTTTTTAAAAACTTCTCAGTGAACTTTTCACTGTATCCAAGGAAACAGAAAAAAATGTCTAAAGTTGGAGGCCAGACAAAGGGCCTTATCAGTTTATATGTCTAAATGACAAATGATGCTAAGTGCAGCCATCTCCAAAGTGAAAGTTTTAAGTTTTCGTTTTTCCTAGCAGGCACATCTGCTTCAACTAGTTGGTTGAGAAACCTTGAAGCTGTGGTCAGTTCTCTCTGTAATCTGACAATTAATTTTGATGGAAATATGAGGTTTTGTTCAAACTTTGAAGGAAATCTGACTCTTTGTTCAGTGTCCTTACTTGCTCAGAATTATAAGTACCAATTGGAATCCTGTGTATTTCCATACAAACTGATGTCATCAGTGTCAGTGTCTCAGGACAGCAAGTTTGCTTTAAGAAGGGAGACACTGGCTTTGCTTTTTCAGATTGAAATCCTAAGCTGATGTTGGTGTTTCCCTCTCATGGCAGATTGGGGTACAGAGTCTGGTGAAGTATAATTTCATGATATCTTTGAGCCAATGAATTGAGCATATGTTAAGCTTTTAGAAGCTATTTTCTTAAAATAGAAATGTTTTTAAAATCATGTTACTTTGATTGACTAACAATGCCATTCTGTGTAAGCTACTGATATTTTCTATTTAAATTTAAGTAAACTATGCTTATTTTTTTAATATTCTAAAGTCTCTTGCTTCATTTATTTATAAATAATTATTGTTTTTACATTACTCTGCTTTTCTAGTCTGGCTTCAAAGTAAAGTGTAAACTCATTTTATACAACTTGGAAAAGAGTGGCCCTATTCAGTTAGATCTTGTCTGCTTGGAAACATAGCTATCTTTTCTTTTGTAAAAAAAGAGGCACGCAACGCGACACATGGGTCCAACAAGTGGAAACCAGAGTCCTTGCTGCTTGCTTGCATAGGCACACTGGACGTTGGCAGGGTCCAGGAACATAGAGTTCAGCATCTTCCACTCCTCAGAAAGACTGTCCAGAGTGTCCCACCAGAAGCTCTGCTGGCTCACTGGCCTTGTGTGAGGAGACTTCCCTCAACTTTATCCCCAGCTCAGTCTCACCCAGGCTATTTATATGTTCATCATTATCATGTTCATGTTCATTTTTAATTTATATCCTGCACTCTCCCATCACAGATGGCTCGAGGTGGCTCACAACATAAACGTAATATACATATTGTGCAACAATGCACCAATAACATCTCACAAAATCATCAATATCAACAACCCCCCCTATAGTTCATTTAACAACTAATACAATTCTAATAAGCCCCTAACACAGGATACAGCAATACATCAAACTCCCACTTTCTCCTCTATATACTACCAACATCCAACATCCACCCTCAACTATTTTCCAACCTCCACCCTGCTGCGACCAGGGGTAAGCCCTCCCCCTACCCTCCTGCTCTCACCAGAATGTAGGGTCCTTTCACAAGTTAAATGTCCATATCCCTCCCCGTCCCACCAAATACGGATAACCCCAAATCCATCTGCCGGCCCCAGCCATCTGACCCAGCCGAAGGGGAACAGCCAAAGGGCAGGCCCCTTTGGACGTGCCCCTTCGGCATGTGCCCCCAGCATGGCTGATGGCACGGCCGTCAGTCGCTCCCTGTCTTTGAGGGAGCAACCCAGAAGCTGCCCTCCCTGAGCCCTGCCCCCTTCATGGGAGTGGCAAAGCCAGCACCCTATCCCGGGTGCCAGCTGAAGGAGATCTTCCCCCAGCACGCTGCCAAACACCCTCCCGTGGGTGGGTCAGTGAAGCAGCTTTCCACAGTAATTTATCCACTCAGGCTCTGAGGTTCCCAATATAGGCCTGAGAGTGATCGCCCTCCAGAAGCTCAAACAGAAGCCTTCTCCATACTCTCCTCCTTAAGCTCCCAGCAGCATGCATCTCTATGTCTCTCTCTGAAAGTTGACTCTCTAGGAATCTTTGGCCCTTTCCTCTACTGAAGTTCACTCCAACCCCCAGATCAGAGCCTGATGTGATGTTATTTAAAGGCACCTTACATTTTAGGGGCCTACAAGAGGGAGTAGTGAACATTGGGAGGGAGAAGGATACATTCATGAGGTTTAGAAGTTGCAGGTGCACATGCTTAACACGGTTACAGGGAAATAACTTAGTAATTTAGTTACAGGGAAGAAGGGAGGGAAGGAGCAGGTGTTGCATAGCATGTTCAGATTTGGAACTTGTTTCCATCTACACTACCAAAGAATTTAGCCCATTACATTCCATAAAAATTCTGCATATGACTTTAATTATACAACTAGAAAAGCCAATTTGAAGTATCACTTATGAAGAAAGATTCAGTGCATACGTGATAAGCTGTATCAGGAAGTGGTATATACCCTAAGGAAACTCTGTTCCCTGCAGGTTTACATCTCATTAACTTCAATAATAAGTGATATACCAGGGACCTGTGTTCACTGTGTTTTTGTTGCTAATGGGAAAAACACAGTGAGCATGGTTCCCTGGATATAACTAATCTCCTAAAAACAGAATCTGACAAGACTGGGTCTAAAATTTTTATTTTATTTCTGTTAAATAACCGAATCTAAAAAGATCATGGGATGTCCACACGGATGTTCCAATCAGCTCTGCTTTTGACTTTCTCTTTTACATTGCTCCAAGCCAGACCACCCTTCTTTAGTTCATTACATATTCTTCTTCTACAAGACTTGTTTGATTTTCTTCTCTTCTGTGTTCCCTGAGGTTCCATTCCAGTTTGTCTAAAATATCACTATCTGGTTTCCTCACAGTGAGGATGTTCCTTTTTCTTTCTTTAGAGAGAATCCCAGTGGGCCTTCCTTGTGTTCTTTTACACAAGTTTCCATCTGTTATTTTCTCAGGCATTTTATACTTTAAAAATTGGTTATACTCATCCACTTAGAAAGAAATATTGAAGTATTATATTAAGTATTTTTATCAAGCTCATTGTACTCCACATTTTCAGACCATATAATGAAATTCACATCATATTTGTATTAAAGAGCTGAAGTTTCCTTCTCTGTATAATCTGTCTTCATTTCCAAACTCTAGAGAATTAGAGTTACATGTGTTTTCCCCTTTTCAGTGTGAAGATTCACCTCAGTGCCATCAGACCAACTCACAAAATGTCCAAGATAAATGCAGTTGTCTGCCTGTATAATATACATGGTATTAATTTCTACATGATGTAGTATTCCATTTATTCCCATTTTCTTTCTTCTCACATAATTTGAATCCAAGCCTTTTAACCTATTCTCCTAATTTTGTAGTGTTCTCAAATCCTTCATTTGTTAGGTTATGTGGCAAACACTGACTGGATTTTTCTAGATGTTGGGCATTTCGCCAGCTGCATCTGGTACGGAGGCTGCGTCCGTTCGTCTCCGGCCCGGAACTGGCCTCCCTCATACATGCCTTCGTCACCTCAAGGCTGAACTACTCCAACGTGCTCTACGTGGGGCTTCCCTTGTGCCTGGTTCAGAGGCTGCAGCTAGTGAAGTATGCAGCGGCCCGCCTCCTTTTGGGGATGGGTCATTGGGAGCACATAACACCTGTGCTCCGGACTCTGCACTGGTTGCCGATAGCGTGCCAAGCCAGGTTCAAGGTTTTGACTTTGATCTATAAGGCCCTTCATGGTCTGGGCCCCTCGTACCTCAGGGACCGCCTTGTCCTCCGCGCCCCAGGAAGGCTCCTTCGGTCTGCTGGGGGTGCCTTCTTGGAGGTCCCCCATGTTAAGCGGGGGGCCACAATGGAGAGAGCATTCTCGGTGGCAGCACCGCACCTTTGGAACTCCCTTCCGGAGGAAGCTCGCCTGGCCCCAAGCCTTTTGATATTCCAGTGAAGATGTAAAACCTGGCTGTTCACCCAGGCCTTTGGGGAGGGTGAGAGGGTGGGTTAATGGGGTTTTATCTCCCCTACCCTATTTTATTGTTTTTAATGTTTCCTGGGCCCTGTTTTAATACTTTATGTATTTTTGATGTGTTTTTAAATGGTTTTATATGTATTTTATATATTTTTTTTTCATTGGAAGCCACCCCAAGCTGTTCTCAGGAGGGGTGGGGTATAAATATAGAAATAAATAAATAAATAAATAAATAAATAAAAATATCCATTATATCCCTTCTCCGCCTTACCCCCTTGCTATTTCCTGTTATTTTTTTAATTGTATAGTCAATAAGGAGAATAAATAGCAAGAGTGAAATAAGATAGCCCTGTCAGACATATGCCCATACTTCTAATGGCTCTCACAAAGATCCAATATGAACTCCTTTACATAAATCCATATAAAAGGCTTTCAAAATATTAGCCTTTTTCAAAACTTCATAATGTCCCATTAGTTTCCCAATGGAATTCCTGTCCGTGCTGTCAAATGCTTTTTCTAAGTCTATAAAATTCATGAACAGCATCAACTGACAATTGATACTTTGCTCAATTATCACTCACAGAGTAGCAATATGATCTATATAGGATTTCTCTTTTCTAAATCCAGTTTGTTTTTAGTTGAGTGTCCATAATATATTCCATTGTCTTAAACAATATTCTTGTCTAGAGTTTGCTTGTCTTTCCAGTAGGGGTGTGCAATTTTTTTTTTCTTTGTTGGTTTGTAAAACATTTTTTAAAAAGCATTGTGCACATGCAAAATGACTCCTAGGGCTGTTCTGCAAAATGGCTGCCAGGGCATTAATTTATTATTTTATTTAATAATAATAATAATAATAATAATAATAGTTATTATTATTATTATTCATGTTTTATAGTGTCAGCGTCATTTTGCAAAAGGGCCATTTTGGTTAAGGACAGCGCAACTATCATTTTGCACATGCAGAATAATGTTTTATTATTATTATTTTATTTTGCCTAAGAACATTTTCTGGGTGAAAATAAAGTAATTGCGCTATTGCCACCATTTTTGAAAGGGTATTGACCATTTTTGCGCATGGACAAAAGAATCTGGGAGCCATTTTGTTCATGAACAATAATTTTTTAAACAAAATTCTCGCCAAGAACTTCACCAAAAAATCTCATTCTCAGTTCATTTTGGATAAGTCAAGAACTGGGATTTCAACAAAATTCTCACTTTTTGCATGTTCTCATTTTAGCCCTAGTTATAGCTAATCTGAGATTAAACTATTCTCTTTTCACAGTGACTCTAGAAAGTTTACTTTATTGAAAATTTAGTCACCAAACAATATTATTTTCAGAGGCGGCTCCCCCCCAATGAAGTTTGGGGCACTGCCCACCTAGCGCTGGGGGGGGACCCCCGCCGTGTCACCGCTAAAAAAAACAACAACACCCGCGTCACCGGCGCTGGCAGCAGCAGCAGCCTCTGACCTGCTTCAGAGGCTGTTGCTCCTGTCAGTGTCTATCTCCTTTTTGGGACCCACTCTCAGAGCCACACTGAAAGTGGGTCCCAGAAGGGACAAAAAGGCTGAGCTGCTCAGCTGCCCAAACCGCATTTTCTATTGAAAACGCGATTTGGGTGGCTGAGCCCCTCAGTCCAGAGCACGCATAGGACATGCTGTGGAGGAAGGGGCTAGCCTTTCCATTGTGCCTAATGGGCGCAATGGAACATCTCGCCTGGGTGCTTGTTGCAAGCACCAAGGTGAGAAGCTTTGGGCCGGGCAACTGAGGCAAGGATCAGCGTCCATGCACAGTGGGGGCAGGGGGGAGGGGGAGCGGCAAGGCAGGGAACTTTTTCTCCCTTTTTTTGGTTAGGTTTTTAATTTCCCACGCATCCTGGCTCTGGAGGAGCAGGACATGTGGGCAATTTAAAGCAAAGTAAAGTCCCCCCTCCCAAACCTCTGCCTGCTGCCGGGGACCACCAGAGCCTACAGACAGGTAAATGTGATCCCTCCCCCCACCTTGACACCACCCTTCTCCCACCCCTGAGGGTCCCCCCACCTTGCCCCCATCCTGCTCCCACCCTCTGAGGGTCCCTCCACCATCCCCCACCCTGGTCCCACCCCCAAGGGTCCCCCACCCTGCTTCCACCCCCTGAGGGTCCACCACCCCTGAGGGTCCCCCCAACCTGCTCCCACCCTCCCCCA
>QEPC01013421.1:794610-821179 GCA_003113815.1 Sphenodon punctatus
GTCTCTCCCCCAGCTCCTGTCTCTCAGATTGTAAGCCCTAGGGGCAGGGACCGTGTCTATTTTATTACTTTGTAAAGTGCCAGGTACACTGCTGGCGCTATATAAATGTTTGTTAATAATAATAATAATAATAATTTCAGAAACACTTAATGAGATATAATTTAATTCCAAATTAGGATTAATGTTTCCTCCATTCCTTCCATTGGCCTTTACATGCGTATAATGTCAACGTGTACCCAAATTCTTATTAAACATTTACATAGCATTCTGCTCAGCTTTAGTGTTGACCCCAACCTGCAAAGGAAGAGGATTAGAGCTGAAAGACCAAGGCAAAGTGTGGGTGCATGGAGCCTAAGTTGTAAGCGAGCACAGTATGTGAAGCCATACAACATGTTTACTGCTTACATGGTGTGGAAGTTAAGGTCGGAGCTTTAACACACAATTTCTAGATTTGTTAAAGTTTGCTTGATATGAATCTACCTTAACTAAGTTTGTAAAACCGTACTGACTCCACTTCCCCTGGCCTGGGCTGTCCATGTACTAGGGGAATGTGGGTGGGTGGGGGGGGGGTTGCCACCAGTGCCTAATATACTTAAATACTGGTTATTGCTGCTGCTTGCACTGCTTGTTAGCAAGTTGGCACCCTAGAGGCTAGAGTGGGATCATATTGCTGTGTGATTTGTGGGCACTGTAACTGTACTTTGTGGGTTCAACTTTGCCAAGATGTAATTGACTGGGCGGGCATAAGGGAGATATACTTTCTTTCTTTTTAAAATAATATTGTGTGTGCCAAGGGAGGGGGCTTGCCTTGCATAGGTGGGCCCTGGGCAGGCACAATGGAAGTGTCTGTCTGTCTGTCTGTCTGTGTGCCTGGTTTCTTTCTTGTGGGAGTTGTTATTATGTCTGCTGGGCTGCCTTTTTTAGATTTTTCTGCCTGCACTTGCACTTTTGTGGGTTTGTCTTCTTGAGTGATTTACCCACTCTTGCTAGCCAGCTTTTATGGGCACTGCTTGGTTCGCATAATTATCTTAAAGTGGATGAACTCACTGCTGATGGTGGGTCATGCTGTAGGTATACTACTGCTGGCTTTTTGGGGATTTCTGCACACAGTTCCATTTTTATGGGGTTTTCTTCTTGAGTGACTGTCCCAAGTGAAGTTCTGAGTTCTGGGGATTTCTAAGGTCTGGCATTCGAAATTACGAATTACGAGTCCTCAGAAAAATTTCTGAGTTTCGACAGAACTTCAGAACTTGATCCAAGTGCCTGGATGTAGGGATGTGTGAACACCAGGGGGTTTGGTGTTCGGTCCTTTCTGGGTTTGGCCCCCCAACACTGTTTGGGATCGAGATGTTCAGTTCGAACCTGTTCGGGGGGCGAATCCATTCGGGCAGGGGGCGGGGGACAGGTGGGAACCCGGTTTTCCCTCTCCCCTCCAGGCTGCATGGGTGGAAGGGGCACCGGGGCCCACCCCCCCAGCCAGCCTGGTAATTTTTTTTTTAACCCCCCACCCCAGGGATCGACCTACCTGGTGGTGCCAGGGCTATGGCCTTGGGTCCGGAGGCAGTGGCAGGTCTGGGTCCAGGAGCACTCCAGAGCACTTCAGGCCTCTGCTAGGCCTTCTGGGTCACCTGACCAGGTCACCTGACCTGGAAGGCCTATTAGAGGCCAGAAGTGCTCCAGAGTGGCACCGGACCCAGACCCGCTGCCACCACCAGATTCAGGGCCAGAGCCTGGGCACCACCAGGTAGGTCAGGATCAGGTCCCAGATCCTGCAGCGGTAGTGGTAGCGGGTCTTGGTCTGGTGGTGCTCTGGAGCGCTTCAGGCCTCTACTAGGCCTTCTAGGTCAGGTGACCTGGTCAGGTGACCTGGAAGTCCTAGTAGAAGCCTGAAGCGGTCCAGAGCGCCACCAGACCTGGACCCGCTGCCGCTGCCAGACCCAGGGCCAGAGCCCTGGCACCACCAGGTAGGTCGATCCCTGAGGTGGGGTTTGTTTGGTTTTTTTATTTATTTTACCAGGCTACGCAGGGTGGCGGGGAAGTGAGCCCTGCTGCCCCTTCCACCCATGCATCCAGGAGGGGGGAGGGAAAACCAGGTTCCCCCCTGTCCCCCGCCCCCCACCCAAACGGGTTTGGAACCCGAACTTTGTTTGGCTGGTTTGGCCGGGGGCAGTTCGGTTTCAGGGTGTTCACAAACCAACCAAACACCCCAAGTTCGGGCCGAACGCTGAACCCCCGAACCGCATTTGCACATTGCTACCCGGATGATGTATTCAGTGCAGACCTAAAATATACTGTATCAACTGGAACACCCCATATATATGTGCTTGTTAAAAATCTCAACGTTCTAACGGGTTAGTGATGTGTGATTTCCCTTTGCTAAAGTCATGCTGTTTTTTCCACATTAAATCATGCTTGTGAATATGCCTGGTAATTCTTTTTTTAACAATGATATCCACCAGTTTGCCTGTTACTGATGTCAGGCTTACCTGTCTGTACAGTTTCCAGGATCACCTCTGGAGCCCTTCTTAAAAAATTGGGATTACATTTGCTAACCTCAAAACCTCTGGCACAGAGCAGGATTTTAGCAATAAGTTACATAGTAGTGGTGGCACTTCCCCTTTTGTATCAGTGCTATATTAAAACATATGAAATACAGTTTGTTTCCAGATGTTGCTATTAGACTCTAACATCATTTATAGAAAACCTAGCAAACTGTGACATTCCCAGCCTGGAAAGCTTTTTGTTCACCTGTGTAGCAGATAATGGACATGACCTGCCCACTGACTGGTTATTCACGAGTTATCCACACTGGTGCTCAAAAGAGTATTCCTCTTCAAGAGAAGTCAAATTAAATTTCTATGGTATCCTCTGCTAAAGATAGACAGTCTTGAAGCTTCAAAGTATACCTGAACTTGATAGGAGGCCTTGATGTTGAAACCTACGTAACAAGTACCACTTAACCATCCAACAGCTAGAAGGTTGTGTTGCCGAGTAGGAGTGTCCATGTTTCCTTTACTGCAAAAGCTACTCTTGGCTGCCCGAGTCACTGTGGTCTGTGCTGGTGGAACTTGGCAGAAACCCCAGCCTGAATCAAGCTCATTATGAAAAAATGTTTACATTCGATCTCTCAAATTTTGTTTCATTCTCTCTGTTGAAAGATGCTACAATGGTGCCTTTGTTAGGCTCTCTGAGGACTTGCATGAATAAATTATCCCAAGTTCAACTTTTGCATAGGTTGCTTTTTTCCTTTAGAAAAAAATATTCTTTTCTGAACAAAACACCCCAACAACAGTATTTTCTAACTTTGTTCATTCTGCTTTTCTCTAAATACAGGAGACAATAATTAATATTTATTTGTGGTATTGTTAAATCTTATCCATAGCATTAGAATGAAAATGAAGTTTGTAATGTGCACTTACAAAAACCCAGATGCTGAGTGAATATCAGTCTGTGGACTCCCTTGTTTTCATTGCTAATACTTGAATTCAGCAAGAGAAGATGCAAAATGATTCGGTTTCTCTCTGAACTAAGATATTTTTTGTCAAGTTTCCATTTCTGGATTTATTGACACTATTTGGTTGTTATAGACAAGAATCAGCTATCTGATGACTATCAGATGGGGAAGTTTTTGGTAAAATGTCTGACTTCCATATACATCTGAGCAATATGAAATAAGCACACCCTGGTTAAAATTGTCAGTTAATTTTGGTAAAACTCAGTAGGACTTCAGGCTAGGACTGAAACTCAATTTGCGCATCACATGTTTCTCAATGAGAATTACAATTCTTGTTTCGTTCTTGCAAACAAGAATGAGAGGAGAATCTGGGTTCTCTCTGAGAAACCCAAGAATCTCAAAAAACAAAATACCTAGTGCTGATTGCAATAGGGAGAGAGAGAGAGAGAGAGAGAGAGAGAGAGGGAGGGAGGGAGGGAGGGAGGAAAAAACCACTCTGTCCCCTACCCAGCTCACTTATCTTGTCTGGGGCTGGCAGCTCAGGGGACAGAGACTGTGGTCATGAGGATTCTCTGTGGGAAGTTCCCAATAGAGAACTATCAGGAATAATGCGGATGAGGGGAGGTCAAACCCACTCGGGCTAGGGATGGGAGTATGGATTGGTTTCCCATTATTGACTTTGATGGGAAAACTTCCCATTGACTTCAATCGCAAAATCCGAAAGCATAAATCAGAATCTGTAATTAATTCGATTTTTAAAAATCTGAATGTGTAATTAATAAAAACCTGAAAATCCATCCATCCTCCCATTCCTAATATTTATCAGCTGAATAAACCAGCAAACAGAGGCCTGATATTGTCAGTCTTCATTTTTTTTTTTTATAAGTATTATTACTTTAACTTGTATCATACTAAAATCTTAATAGATGGAGAAAATTGGCTGCTGCACTGCTCTTTGAATAGTTAGTATAGACTTTCTGCATTACGATACCTTATGGTAGAAACTTCAGATTCAGGTACTGTGTTAAACAAATGTCCTTCCTCAACAAGGGAGGTCACCTAAGACTTTGCTAAAAGTAGTTCGTGTCTGTGTTCAGCAGTTAGCAGTTGTAAAGCTGTCCCAAGAGAGAATGTACTGCCATGTATATCTTTCCAGCTGTGGAATGCTGATGATAAGATGACTCTGGCAACAACAGACATTTTCAGTAATACAGTAAGATTGGCTTTAATTTTTACATTAACACTGATGCAGTCAAGAACTATTAGCTGAGAGAAAAGGAAGTTTGTTTAAAACAGAAGTGATCAGCCTATTGTGACAGGATGGTGATGATAATGTTGGGCTTTGCTTTAGATGTTGAACCCCAAAATATTTGTATTAAAAAAAAACCATCCCCCCAACATGTACCTGTGTGTGGTGATGGTACTTTCCCCCAGGACACCTGAAAAGGAAGGAAGCAACAGGGGTGGTTGGCAAGGGGAGCACCCAAGCCTTTCTCCTACAAGGTTGGGGAGGAGATAGTTAAGATGGGGACGGGCGTTGACTTTAAGCAACATGGACTGGAGTCCTGATCTGGATAAATAGGGGGTTAGAAAGGAACCTTTCCATACACCCCACTCAATATATATAAACAGGGCTATTGGACATGCAAGCAGTAGTGGGAAAAGCTGCAGGGCATGCAAGGTCCACCCACCCGTTTGTATTGGCACTATTGGCTCAGCCAGTCACCTGAATTTGGGGGACAGAAAGACATTTTATCCCTGCAGGGCTGATTGGCTTGAGCCTCAAGCACAGGTCCCCCTCCCCCATTCCTTGGACTGTCGTCCATACGTGCAACTTGTGCAGTTAATGTGGCATTCATATTGTGCAATATTATGCTTGTTAATAATTATTGCAACTTGGATGTTCAAGGAAAAATGAGCTCATAGAAAAATGGAATGGTAATTATGGAAACTGGGGCACCTCCTTATAAGGTGAGTGTTGGGTTGGGGTGTTGCCGATTAGGCGATAAATGACTCACGGCTTTATCCAACATTGGGGGTACCTGGGATGGCACTGTTAAGCAGGATAAAGGTGGTCCCTAGTTGTTGCCAGAACTGGCACCCCTTCTTCTGGACCCCACCATAGGAGATCCATGGTTGGAATGGAAAATGGATTGGGAATACATTTTGGAGAATGAGCTAGGCCACTGGACTTATAGGTTGGAATGGAAAATGGATCGTGGAATCCATTCTGGAAATAGAGCTGGGACACTGGACTTTTGTTGGAAAGTGGGATTGGTTATGCTGGTTGGAGTCTTTCCCCTCCAGACTTTCTTTAGACTAGTTAAACAATAGAGGATCATCTAGTTTTACCCAAAAGAAATATAGTGACTATTGCCTCTTTCCTCATCACAGGGACAAATATTCATTAAGATAGACAGTAAAATGTATCGGATTCTTATTTCCAAAAAGTGTCTGTCTGTCCGTCTTTCTCTCTCTTCCCCCATGAAGGTCCTGAAATCTAATGCATAGGGACCTGACACTAAAGCAATATGAATTTTAAAGGTCAGAGGATTAACCTCAAAAGATATTTTTGTTCACCAACAAAGAATATGAACAGGGAAACAAGCATTTGGCCAATTTTTCCAAATTTTGAAAAGATACGTTCTCATAGATAGAAGGACAGTGAAGGCAAAGAAATAATGTGACTCTTTGATTCATGTATGAAGGAAGATTTATAGAGTTGTGATTAACTCTTTTATTGATCTTTAACGTAGAAAAATGCTAAACCCTTTGCTTCACCATAATCTCATATAACATATTTGAAAACTCTGAAAAAAGAAAAACTTGTGAGTGTATTCAAAACTCTTTTGTACGGTGCACTTCACTGGAATCTTTTACCTTTTAAACAATTTTTAGGAGCTTATTGGGACTGTAAATGCAAATAAACCAATTCAAAGTATCAGATTAATTTAATCAGCTATGAAATATAATTATCCCTGTGCTACATCTAACCAATAATGGATTTCTGGAGGGAAAAAAAGGTACATAACTATTTTTGTTTAGTAAAAAAATTACTAAAATTAGTGTGATGGACAAGCAAGCATATACTTTATAAAAGGAGAAAAAAGGATATTAATCTATAAAATCCAATGAACCTTGGCAAGGGAGCTTGTAAAGTGCAGTCTCTTTCAAGTCATGTACAGGTAGTACTATATGAAGCACCACATTTTGAAAGGTTCTTCTAACCAATTAAATGCAATCAATGGCTGAAATTTAAAAAAATGTGGAATTAATCAATGTTCTAGACCATTTGAATCAGCATGAACAGGTCTATACACTGAGGGATCAATCCTAGGCCAGCCCCCACTTGCGCTGGAGGCAATGAACCCTTGAGCTCAAGAGCACAAGCGCTCTGAGCTGGCAACAAGTCACATGGGGCAATGATGTGCCCCTCCCATGCGACACACACACACCCATAGCCCACACACTCTGCAGCTCAGGGGATGGAGCAGGCACATCTCCTGATCCATCGCCCGGGTTGTGGGGTGTGTGGGCTCAGGGGGTCACACGGGAGGGTGTTTACCATTATCCCACACGGCTTGCTGCATGTTCAGGGCGCCTGCGCACCTGAGCTCACACCAGTCGGTGGTATTGTACGCCTGCCGCTGGCATAAACCAGCAGCAGGATTGCACCCTGAATGTTTTACCCAACTAAATAGAAACAGAGTAATATAATGTAGAGCTTTAAAAACCTTTTAGATTATCCTGCCCACCATTTTTAATGTAGGGTTGTTCCCTGAAGTTCTATCTCTCTTTCATTTTAAGAGTCTGAAGGAAATGAATTTCTACCCCATATTTTCTATTCTATTCTATATTCTGTATACCATGCAGCGTCCAAAAAGTTTCAGGGTAGCTTAAAATAATTTAACACAACAAAATATAACAAATTGAAAAATAAATTACATGTATAAACCACTTCAAAAGCACCATCTCATCTACATCCTCCTAGTCCCATTATTGGAGAGTTATATTATTTATTTCAAACTTTTACTACCCCGCCCCTCCTGCCACTGGCAGCTCGGGGTGGCTTACAATTAATAAAACAACAACATTAAAACAACAATTAAAACAACTAAATGGAGGAAAAGGAAATAACCCCATACCCCAAAAAAAAACCTCCACCCCCTCACCCATTTCCACCACCAAATACCTGGTGGAACAGCCAGGTCTTAGAACTTCTCCAAAAAGAGGGGAGATCTGGGGTCAATCGGACCTCCACTGGAAGGGAGTTCCATAGCCATGGTGCAGCCACCAAGAACGCCCTCCCCTGTGTGGCCCACTGGAAGACTCGAAGGACCTCGAGCAGGGCACTCCCAGATGACTACAGGGCTCAATCCAGCACCCGGGGAGTGAGGAGGTCCCACAGATAGGTATGGCCTAGGCTGTTTAGGGTTTTATAGGCCAAAACCAACACCTTGAATTGGACCCAGAAAACCACCGGCAGCCAGTGCAGAGAGTGGAGCACTGGTGTAATATGCACCTGGAGGGCGAGTCCTACCAGAAGACGGGCCTCCGCATTCTGCACCAGCTGCAGTTTCCAAGCCATCACCATGGGTAGCCCCACGTAGAGCGCATTACAATAGTCCAATCTTGAGGTAATGAAAGCATGGATGATGGTGGCCAGGTCAGAGCCTGAGACAAACGGCTGGAGCCGTCATACCACATGTAATTAGCAAAAGGTACTCCTCGCCACAGCCTCCACCTGGACATCCAAGCGGAGCTGTGTGTCGAGCAGCACCCCCAGACTCTGTATTTGGGCTACCAATGGAGGGAAGACCCCCACCAATAACAGGGGCCACCATCTCCATCACTTACCCACCAAAATCTTGCTGGAATTCAGCCTCAGTTGGTTAGTCCTCATCCAATGCCCCACAGCTGTCAAACATGGAGTAAGCACCGAGACTGCAGGGCCTGGGTCTCTTGAAAAAGAGAGATACAGCTGGGTGTCATCAGCATATTGATGACATGGAATACCGAACCTCCTGATCATATCACCAAGTGGCTGCATGTATACATTGAACAGGAGAGGGGACAAAACCAAACCCTGCAGGACTCCACACTAAAGGTCTCTGTATGATGAAAAAGACTCCCCAAGAACCACTCACTGCTTTCTACCAGTCAGGAAAGAGCGGAACCATTTAAGAACAGTCCCGCCCACCCATGCACAGTCCTGAGTTAAGGTATTTCCACTCCACATCTGCAGTCTTATGCTCCTATATGTCTTCCCTTCCCCAAGTCATGTTCAAATAAAACACAATGGGTGAAATCCTACTGCTGCTTTACACCGGTGGCAGGCGCATGATACAACTAGGCGGCGCTCACTCAGGTATGCATGCACCCTGCTCTGCACAGGGGAATGGCATGCCCCTCCAATACGACCCCCCAAGCCCACACACACCACAGCCTTGGGGATGGAGCAGGAGCCGTTCCTACACCATCCCCTCAGGTGCATTGTGTGTGGGCTTGGGGGCGTTGCATTGGATGGGGTGCGCCGTTGTCCCACATGACTTCCTACATGTGTGGGGGTGCATGTGTGCCTCAGCTAATGCATTCACTACCAGTGGCACAAGTATTGACTGGCATAAGTGGCCCATAGGCTTGCACCCAATAAAAATACATAGAAAAACACCTAGGTCTAGTATACCCTCACCCCAGCCCTCTGGCTACCAAACAGTCAGTGGCCTTTGGTGCAGGTTTTCTGACCCACAGTTTAGCAGCTCCTGCCCTAGAGTAATAGAAAAAAAAGAAGATGTCTTTAGATGGACATGGGAGTGTTCAACCCCAGAGCGAGTCTGAGGGTGCAGCCCCACGTCTCCCCGGTTGCAGCAGAGCCTGGGTCCATTTTATACAGTTTATAAAAGAAGGTAGAACAAATAGGGCAGGCTCTGAATGAAGAAGAGCAATAAAAGTTTGTTGTTCATTGTCTCATGTGAAGAAGGGCTAGGAAACAGGACTAGGAAAGGTCTACGGAATGCTTCTATATTGTTAAAAAGAACCAGATAATGAAGAACCAGATCCTGAAGAAGTCAACCTGACAACGCAGGGTCAATGTTTGACAGGGTTTACAAGTCTAGATTAGAGTGTGGACTCTTTGCTCTTGAAAAGATGTGTGTATAGCATCCATTGGTCTCTAGGGAGCATTGAGGAATCCATTTAAGGACATATCAGTTTAAGCATCTATGTATGTTGAGAATCTATGCAGCTCCCCTAAGTAAGCAAAGATCGATTGTTTTCAATCTTTACTTTCTGTCTTGCTTAGTAATGTAAAAAACTTCTTAATAAATTACTTGTTGGGAAGCTTATGCCAGTCTATGCTTTTTGTAAATTAAAATTCAGTTTGGTCAAACTGATAGTGTAATTGGAGTATACATTTCAAGGGTGTTTCTACCTCAAGGCCCTAAGACAGCATGAGGCCATTTATATATCATACAATTCTTTAAAGTGTAAGATAAATTAAAAGTAACTTTTACAATGATTAGATTAATAACCAATAAGACTGTGAAATGGAAGTGTTTGATGTTGATTGGCTGAGTTATCTTTGATATGGTACTCCTAGTATATATCCCATCAGACTCCATAAAAGATTGCTTGTAAGTGTCTTGACATCAAAATAAGCTTTAAAACATCCAAAGCATTTCTCTTTTTTCCTGATTTTTACAAGAATGAAGTATCATTAAAAAAAAAAAAAGCTCAACCACAAAAATTACCTGACATGATCATGCATGGAGGCAGAGAGACATCTTGAACATATAACAACAAAAGGGAGTTATGTTCTTAGTTATTTCCATTAGGGATGTGTGAACGCAGTTTGAAAGCTTGGTGTTTGGACTGACCTCGATTTCTTCGGACGACCAAACCCTAACCGACCGAACCCAAACTTAATCCAAACTCTGAAATGAACGAAGAGTTCGGCCGCGTTCGGATAGAGTTTGGATGAGTTTGGGCAGGAAACACGTGACTGCCAGGCATAGGCAGGCACGGCAGGGGTGTGTGTGTGTTAGTTGAGGAGCAGACTTCCAGGCACCAGGGGTGAAGAGGCTTGAAGTAGCAGCCAGCCCGCCCAATCACCATCCATTTTCTCCTCAGAACACTGGCTTGGCAGACTGCGATTGGACATGGGGGAGTGGGGGCTAGGCTGCACAGAGCCAATGGGGCTTGTGGTAAGGCAAGCACAGCAAGTAACAAAAGTCATTGCCCTCCCCTCCAACACCTTATGAGCTAGCCACTGTTCCTGACAGCAGGCGTTTTCAGAAGGCTCCCTCTCCCGGCAGTTTTTGTTCCTTCCTTTTCCTAATCCATTGCCATCCTCCTCTTATTTCACCCATCCCACACATTTACCTCCCTAGTATCATTTATTTAGATTAGATTAGATTAGATAGATTTAGGTGTTATTTTTAATTTTGAAACCCTCCCTGTGTTCTTTCTCCCTACCCTCCATTGAATCCTCCCCTCCTCCCTTTATATATTCCATCCCTGATTCCCTTCCCCTGTTTTTGGATTTATTTAGAGTAGGATTAGACTGATTTAGGTTTCATTTCAGTTTTGTACCCCTCCCTTTGTTTCATGTAAGCTGTCTGTGTCCCCCACATCCTGCATAATATTGTATATAGAGAGAGACAGATATTAGTTTCTATAGATAGATACATAGTTGTAGGAGTTAGTTTAGTTATAGAGATAGAGATTGTGTATAGTGATTCAGTTTTATAGTGTGTTTGTAGGACTAGGCCTGTGTAGTTATTCCATTTAGTTCCATAAGTTTTAGAATAGTTAATAGCAGTTAGATTTAGTGTGATATACATATATATATAAGATAAGAAATTTGAATTAAAAATATATATAAAATCTTTGTGTGCATTCTTTGAGTTGGAAGACATGGAGAAGGAAAGTAGGAGAGGCTGTTCTTCTGCCTGTAAGGCGGGCAATGGAGCAAGAGGTAGAGGTCATAGGGGCCGTGCCAGTGCAGTGGCAGCATGCAGTAGCAGGTTGCCAAGCTCAAAGCTTGCCCCAACCTGCCTGCCTTCCTCTCATGCCAAGGTGCCTGTCTATGCACCCTGTCAACCCTGGGTGATGTGCCCCACTGGCCTGGTAATCCTGCTGTTGCTGTCTGCTGGTCCATGGGCGCTCTGCTCTGGCATATCCAAATGTGCCCACACAATCCTGCTGCTGTCGTCTGCTGCTGTATGGGAGCTGTTCCCTGTAAATCCTATCATTCTGGCTCTATGGGTGCAGCGCACAGGCCAGTCCTGCAAATGCCATCTCTACTGTGCCATGGGTTCTGTGCCTGGGCAATCCAATGTCTGCTCCTGCTGCCAATGCTGTCTCTGAGCAATCCAATGTCTGCTGCTGCAGTAAATGCTGTCTCTGGTATGGGGTTTTGCTGCCCCATGTAGGTAGCCCCCTGCTAATGTAGGTTCTGGGCCTACATTACTGTCAGGGAGGAATGTCTATCCACATCATCGAGAAGCTGCAACTCTAATCCCGGGACCCACCATCAGGATTCTGGGACCCGTCATTCCTCACACAGGGTGCTGTCATTCCACCATCTAAAGAAGAAGCAACCTCTCCAGCTCCTGGACCCACCGTCAGGGTTCTGGGGCCCATCATTCTGCTCAAAGAGAGCCATCATTCAACAGCTTCAAGAAACAGACACTCCAGCCCCAGGACCTACCATAGGGTTCTGGGCCCTGCCAGGGTTACTGGCAGGGAGGGCTGTCCATCCACTTCATCTAGAAGCTGCCACTCCAGCCCCAGGACCCACCATCAGGGTTCTGGGGCCTACGTTAAAGGCAGGGAGGACTGTCATAATGCTGCTTCCAGAAGCTGCCATTCCTGTCCCAGGACCCAGCATCAGGATTCTGGGGGCCATATTCCACTCATGGGGTGCTATCATTCCACCTTTTCCTTATGAGTTAGCAACCTGCTGTTCATGGAGAGAGAGAGAAAAAGTCTCCCCACTGCTAGAAGGAGAGACAGACACGATCCCACTCATGCTGTCACTTGCACTATATGGCCAGAAAAAGAGAGAGAGAGAGAGAGAAGGGGAGAGAGAGAGGCTCCCCGCTAGAATGAGAGAGATGGGGTGGAGGGGGAGAGGTGTATCCAGCTCATGCTACCTTCCACCTGTCAGAACCAGCAAGACCTCTCATCTGTGCCAACATCCAGCAGCAAACCTACAAGAATCAGTTGGAAATAACACACAATGTATTATATGTGCCTGCCTGTGTACCTGCCTGTACCTGCTGCTACCACCTATCACATGATTGAATGAAGTGTGCCCAACCAAGCACTAATTCTAGGGACATCATTCAACTCCCATAGGCTGTCATTCAACTGTACCTGAAGCAGTCATGCCAGTCCCAGGAACCATCATTGAGATTCTGGGACCATCATTCCAGTCACTGGGGGCTGTCATTCCATTCCACTGCATCCAGAAGCAGTCACTCCAGTCCCAAGATCCATCATCTGGTTGATGCCGCTGCTTGTGCCTGACTGGCCAGTGGCCACCAGTGCCCACATGCCAGCCTGACCCCCCACCAGCCTACTCCTCCACACCTACCCACAGATTCCAGCTGAAGCTGCTGAAAGAGCCCCTCTGACCACCAGCACCCAACGCCTGCTTCCCGCTGCCAAAGAGCCTGTCTTTCTTTCTCTCTGCACACCCACACAGACACAAGCCCTGCCCCTCCTGGGGGACTGTCTGCAAATTGAGACCCTGCTGCTAGCACATCTTGGGGCTAATATTTATTTATTTATTTTTATTTATTTATTTCAACACATTTATATCCCGCCCCTCCTGCAACGCAGCCCGGGGCGGCTTACAACATAAAACAATTAAAACAATAAAATCCATTAAAATTCAATAAAACAATCAAATATTCCATATAAATATAAATATTAACAGGGCTTAGACAAAAAAAAAGGGTACGGGATTAAAAGAAACCCTCCCTACCCTCCCCCAAAGGCCTGGGCAAACAGCCAGGTCTTACAGTTCCGCCGAAACGTTAAAAGGCTTGGGGCCAGGCGAGCTTCCTCCGGAAGGGAGTTCCACAGCCGCGGCCCCACCACCGAGAATGCCCTCTCCATCGTGGCCCCCCGCTTAACACGGGGGACCTCTAAGAGGGCACCCCCGGCAGACCGCAGGAGCCGTCCTGGAGCGCGAAAGGCGAGGCGGTCCCTAAGGTATGAGGGGCCAAGACCGTATAGGGCTTTATAGATCATCACTAGGACCTTGAACTTGGCCCGGCACACTATCGGCAGCCAGTGCAGAGCTCGGAGCACCGGTGTAATGTGCTCCCGGCGACCCGTCCCCGTAAGAAGACGAGCCGCCGCATTCTGCACCAGCTGCAGCCTCCGGGCCAAGAACAAGGGAAGCCCCACGTAGAGCGCGTTGCAGTAGTCGAGCCTCGAGGTGACAAAGGCATGGATGAGGGAGGCCAGGTCCGGGCCAGAGACATACGGACGCAGCCTACGTACCAGATAAAGCTGGCGGAAGGCAGCCTTAGCGACTGCCTCCACCTGCCGCTCCAGACGCAGGTCTGCGTCCAATATGACCCCCAGACTCCGGACCTGCTGAGCTACAGGGGGGCAAACCCCCCCAACTAGGGGGGCCACCACCCCCTTCGCCCTCCCCACCACCATCACCTCCGTCTTATCTGGGTTGAGCTTCAGTCTGCTCAGCCGCATCCAATCCGCCACGGCCTCCAAACATTGGGATAGCACCGAGATAGCAGGGTCTGGGTCAGTAGAAAAGGAGAGGTACAGCTGAGTATCATCAGCATACTGGTGACATCGCACCCCGAACCCTCTCACGACCTCCCCCAAGGGCTGCATATAGATGTTAAATAATAATGGAGACAAGATCGATCCCTGCGGAACGCCACACGGTAAGGCGCGGGGGCTCGATGTTTCCTCCCCCAACACCACCCGCTGGCTCCTCCCCGAGAGGAATGAACGGAACCATTCAAGAACAGTCCCGTCCAGACCCCCCCGGTCACGCAGTCGTCTCAACAGCAGCCCATGGTCCACGGTGTCAAAAGCGGCCGAGAGATCGAGCAGGATGAGAAATGTCGAACATCCCGCATCCATCTCCCGGCGGAGGTCGTCCACCAAGGCCACCAACGCCGTCTCGGTGCCATAGCCGGGGCAGAACCCAGATTGAAACGGGTCAAGGAGCCCAATGTTGTCCAGATGAACCTGGAGCTGGAGCGCCACTGCCCGCTCAATAACCTTCCCTAAAAAGGGAAGGTTAGAGACAGGTCGGTAGCTGGCGAGCGCATCCACGTCCAGCGATGGTTTCTTCAGCAGGGGGCGCACCACAGCCTCTTTAAGGCAGGGCGGCAACCCCTGCCGAAGGGACGCATTCACTACCCTCACCAGTACCGTCCCCAATGTCTCCCTGGAAGCTTTTATTAACCAGGACGGGCACGGATCCAGTTGACAACACGTGGCCCTCACAGACCCCAGGACATACACCACATCGGCCGGCTACTACATGTGCTGCTGCTGTCAGGTAGGAATCTGAAAAGCTGTATATATGAGATTCTGCCACCTGCCAGAACTTCAGCACAGAGGGATAAAAGATTGGACACTTCAAACAAAGGTCGTAACAATAACATAACTTTTATTAAAACTTTTTAAACAAAAAACACCACAAACGTTATAAAACCAAAACCAAACATTAATATATATAAAAAGAAAGGAAACTTAGGGGTCTACTCTCTGGGCCTGTCCCCCAGAACATGGGGGAAAGGTGAAATGTGTGCACGGGACCTAGGGGCGGGCATCACGTCCTCTGCCATTTGATAGTCATGTTGGAGGGCAAAGTCCACACATGGCCCCTGCCACAGCTTCCTGCCACTTAAAGACTAACTGGCGCTACAGTTCCAAGTTGGCGATCTCAGTGTGGAGGTACTGGGAATATGCCTCCACCTTGTTTTCCTGTACCTCGACCTCCTGGAACCATTCCACCAGTTGGTTCTCCATTGTCAGGGCTTGCAGCCTTAGCCCGTCCATGAAGTCCTGTGTCGGCTTCTCAACTTGGGCCCAAAAAGCCCTTGCCACTTCAGACTCCTCCTGGGGGGACTCCTCAGCAGAGTTGGAGGAGGGGGAAGACCTGTGATGGTAGCGCTTCTGGCGTGTCTTCCCCCCTTCTTCTGGCGATGCTCTTCCACGCCTGAGTCCCGCCACATGACCTTCTCTCTGTAGACATTCTCAATGTGGGCGATTATCCCCTGTGAGACCCACTTTATTTTTTTGCCACACGTCTAAAGAACATAAAAAGAGAGCAACATAAGAAGTGCCATACTGTATCAGACCAATGGTCTGTCAAGCCCTGCCTACATTCTGTCTCCACAAATGGGTGGATGGCCAATCTCTATCTGCAGGGCAAATCCTAACGGGTCATAGGGTAATCCATTCCCTGTTGTTCCAGCCCCCTTGCCTTACCTTGCATATGGCGTATCCGCCTTTTGGTTTGTTATACCACCACCAAAGTTCAGACTGCATGTGCCTGCTTTCTGGCAGCAACTTCAACCTCTACCTTGATGGGGTTCTGGGGGCCCGGGCATCAGCGGTGAGGGCAGCATCATCATCCTCTCTGAAAAAGGAACACATAAACAACACCTAACTAATATCATATATTTATATATTTTTAAAATATATTTATACCCCGCCCCTCGAGGCGGCTAACAAGTCCAATATAAAACAATATTTAAAATATTTAAAACATCATCATAACATGCATTTATGATGATGCCGCTAGCCTTCCCTCCTTGGGGTGCTAGGGATGGCGGTGACTGGAGAGACCTGGCTGCCTGGCACATGCAAATCCTTCCCTCCTTGGGGTACTAGGGGTGGCAAATGGAAAGATCCTTGCAGGCATGTGCAAATCCTCTCCTTTAGGTGCTAGGGATGGCAACTGGAGAGACCCTGACTGGCGTGTGCAAATCCTGCCCTCCTTGGGGTGCTAGGGATAATGACTAGAAAGACCCTGGCTGGCATGTGCAAATCCTGATCTCCTTGGGGTGCTAGGGATGGCAACTGGAGACCCTAGCTTACATGTGTTTGGGTGGGTGCTTCCTTCAGCTCGTGCCCACTGCCTGATTGCTGGAAGAGCCACCCAACCACCTGCACGCCAGTGAGATCACTCTGAAAGATAATATTCTTCTTGTACTCAAACTTCTATGGAACAATAAACAAAAATAAAGTTTACAAACCTGGCAGCAGTGGCACCTCCTGTGCCCTCCTGCTCCTCTGATGAGGAGCCAACCTCCACCACCTGAGAAGGTCCAGCGGCAGCCTCTTCCTCCTCCACATCCTCCACCTTCACCTTCGGAGGACACATAATTATTTTTTTTTTTCTCTCACACAGCCAGCCAAACAAAAAACACACACCAACTCACACAACCAACCAGCAACAGCAATACAGCAGTGGGAGTGGTTGATTTTTATCTCCCCTATTCTAATTGGTTTTATATCCCAGGCCCTGTTCTTAATATGTAATTTTTGATATGGTATTTTATGTGTTGTAGATTGTTTTATATTGTTGTGTTTTTATGATTGGAAGCCGCCCCGAGCTGTGTTCAGGAGGGGCAGGGTACAAATGGAATAAATAATAAATAATAATAATAATAAATAATAATAATAATAATAATACCCATTCCCATATTTACTATCTCTGACATCTTTCTGAAAGATTGGATAAAGGGACCTGGTGGTATAAGCAATAAACTTATAAATGTATGGCTTTGTAGTCCAACCAATGCACATGACATTTCACAGGGCTATGTATCACAGGGTATTTTCAGACGTTACGAGATCACAGTGAACCACGGTGAATACGCACCTGTGGTCACTGTGTCCCGAACGTCTGTTTGGCGGCCGCCAGATGTTTGCCACAGTCAATACCCGCAAGGGGTCAATTTGAACCACGCTTCCCGGGCTAGCCGGGGGAATGTCCCAGGAAGCGTGGTCAAAAAGGTCCCCAGTGGGGACCAAAAAAACCTAACGTCTGGCCGGTTGCCATGGCCCGGGATCCCTGGTGGGATCCCGGGCCATGGTGCATCCGGCCCGACGCGGCGGCCGCATTGGCCCTGCCGCCCGCCCATCTCCCCGGAGGGCGGGCGGTGGGGTGCGTGGAGGGGGCGGGGCCGTGCATCCACATGTTGCACCGCGCGGCCCCACCCCCTCCTAGGTTCCCCGCTGGGATCCCCCCGGCACGTCTGATATGGCATGACCCCAGAGGGGAATGAATGGGTTGTTTTCGGTATGGGGCCAAGCGGCCCCGTAACGTCTGAAAACACCCACACTTTCATGATCATTGCTGCCAAATATCAGAAATATGTGATAAAGTGTCCCAATTTTATATACCTGAACAGCATATGCAGAGATGGAAGCTATGCCAGGAATTCTCTTACGTGTCACTGTGGTATAAGATCAGTTTATGATGCCAATTGGCCAGCAGAAATGTCATCCAAATATCCTCATTCTGTGCTGTGACCATCCCAACATCTCTCCCCCACTTTTTACTGGGAAATCAGAAGCATGTGTTTAGGAAAGAGCCAATGGAAGATTCTCTTATGTCCTCTGTCACAGTGCTGCAGGATGTGATTGTCACGGAGGAACATAGGCTCACACACGTGTAACACGGGCCTACATGTAGACTACAAGTCTGGTAAATATGTAAAGCAAAAGGTTCCACATGTATGTAACGTTACAATTGAGAACTGTAAAACCCAAATCAGAGCTGTGATACGTGACCAAGTCCCAGAAATTGGGAAAACAGTTTGTTGATTTGCCCAGACAGAGACATTAAAAATGCTAATGCCGGTAGCCATTGCCTACGTGCAAGAGACAGAGAAAGCTGATAAAGAGAACAAAGGGAATTCTAGAAGCCTCGAGAAGATACGAGGAGTTTCCTCCTGGGGATATAAGGAGTTGTACCCCAGAGGGGACAGTGACTATCAGGAACTCACTCACCATCTTGCAGCCAGAAAGGCTGGAAACCATGAACTGAGAGACAGGACTTTGCTCGCTAGCAACTCTAAGGCAGAAGGTCCAGTCACTTACATCAAGGACTGACAGGAACTTATGGACCTTTGTAGGGTAAGATGCTTATTTAGAAACTCAACCACTATAGATCAGGAATGTGTTATATTTACCTTTGATTTCTAGTAACCACTCTGTATCTATTATCTTGCTTATGTAATCAATAAACTAACTTCTCTTTATGAAGAAGTGTCTGTGTCTAACATTGGAACACAAGTGAGCAAGAAGACTTCTCAAGCTCTTGCGAACCCAGAGATTAAAGAGTCTGTAAACGTGAAGAATTTGGCCCTTGAGTGACAAAGGGGTTGTCCCTGTGGCAGGCTTGAATCAGCCAGAGACAGAAAACTGATTTAAGTGGGCTGTACGCGAGGGAAACGGAAGCACTCAAACCCGGTAAAGTAAGGCTGCGTAACTCAAACCCGTGACAGTGATTGTGATGGTAATTGGCTAGCCTGGATGTGTAAACTATATATGTCCTGATTGCTGTGATGCTATCCCCAAAGTCCCAGTTATGTGAATAATGGTCTTCAAGGGGACAACTTCAATTGCTTATAAAATTGGGTCCCTTTATCAAATTGTCCTGTAGTTTGGCAGAGATGAGATGGAATGTATGTGAAACTTTCCTGCCAAATGTCCTGTAAACAGGATGGGATATCCAAATGTTACACCTGGAAATGTATTTCCAAGTTAATGTCTTATACCATCAGGACCCTTCACCCACACTTTCTGAGAATTTGCAGGTGTGTTAAGCTTGTGGAAGACCAGTATTGAATTTCATGCAAATTGGATGGAATAGAAAGAAGGTGTAGCCATGAATGAATATGGAGCTTTTCTTAAAATCACAACATTCAATTGCATCTAAAATCTGTTCCCTTTATTGAATCATTTCAATAATTAGTACACATAATGCCCTCTCTTGGGGGTACAAGCACCCCAAATTTTATCATGATTTATTAAGAAATAAAAAGGTTATAGTCAGAAATATGTTTTTCAATGTTTTCCCTTTATTTCAAAAGCAAAATATAATTTTCGTTTTTATTTTCATTATTATCTTTACTGTTTTTGTTATTGCAATAATGATAATGAAAACGACAATTTTCCTTGTTATTATTGTAATAATGAAAACAAAAAGCACACCCCTAGGTTGGAAGAGACCTGAGGCAGAAGTCGGAATGGGTGCTCTCTCCTATTGGCAGGAGGTGCAGCTCCACCAGGGAGCATAGCACCCCCAGACTCTTGGGCATAGGTGCATCTGCACCACCTGCCCACTATTATACCTGCACCCTGGGTACTTTGTTTCATTTACTTTGTTATTCATTATTTTATCTGGTGTTTTTCATAAATTTATCCTGCATTGAAACACACAGGCAGCCCATTCAAATTCAAATGCACATTCAAAGATTAAAGACAAAAATGTCAAGTAGTACTGCCAAAGACATGGAGTGCACTGTACCAAAATATCAAATAATAAAGCGAACAAAGTAAATAAACTACCAAAGTGAAGAGTTCTGCAAAGAATAAAATAAACAATATTGTTTCCAATCTCCAAATTTGTTTTGCACAAACAAATTTAAACAGATCAACCATTCGTTCATTACCTCAAGACTGGACTATTGCAATGCACTCTCTGTGGTGCTATCCATGGTGACAGCTCGGAGACTGCAGCTGCTGCAGAATGCGGTGGCTCACAGCTCATCTCCTTATGGGGGCAAGCCGGCAGAAGCATTTAATACTGGGGTTCCGTTCTCTGCACCGGCTGCCTATAGTATTCTGGGCATGACTCAAGGTGTTGGTGTTGACCTATAAAGCCCTACACAGTCTGGGCTCATCATAGCTGTGAGACCACCTCACTCCCCGGACTCTGGGTCGACTCCTACAGTCATCAGGCAGTATTGTTCTCCTAGTCCCCTGGGTTCTCCAGGGGACGACTATGCAGAGGGCGTTCTCAGTGGCTGCAAAAAGGCTGTGGAACTCCTTCCCAGTGGAGGCCCAGGTGGCCCCAGACCTCTTCTCTTTTCGACATCAATGAAAAAATTGGCTATTTCGCCTGGTGTTTGGTGAAAGAAATGGGTAAGGGTGGGGGGGGTTGTGGGTTAGGGAGGATTTTTGCTGTTGTTTTTGTATGGTGTATGCTCCAACATGGATTTTGATTTTATATTTATTATTGTCATATTATTGTATTTTATATTTTTATTTTTAAAATATATTTTAACGTGTGCTTTGTTCGATGCCCCGAGCTGCTTTAGCAGGAGGGGGCAGGAAATAAATAAATAAATAAATGGAAATTGTTTGGGTCATTTTTAAACATGCACAGCTGGGGGGCAGGTCCATGTGTGCCCCGTGAAGTGCTGACACATGTTCAGTGAGTGGGCGTGGGGGGGGAAGGGGATATTTAAACAGGCCAGGGTGGGTATGACCTGGATGTGCACTGGTACCCATGCATTGTCCACTCCCACATGGAGCATCCCAGATTTTCCCATGCTGCTCCATGCATGGCATGAGTGGAAAGCATGTGGGTCACGGAAGCACACGCCACCTTCAGGTGGGTGCTCGAGTGGGTGGGGGATATGTGGTCCTGTTGCCGCTTTCTGTTTAAAAACAGCCTTTGTTTGAAAAAACATTTCACCTCTGGGGGCGTACTTAATCTTTTGATATATGTATATACCTTTGTGACTTATGCCTACCTATTTAATCTTTTCACGATATACCAGAACTTAAGCCCACTCTGCGTGTGTTTTGGTGTGCATGTGCCTGCTTGTGACTGTGTGTGTGTTTCATCCAATTGTTAAAATTGCTTTCTCACAGTCATCCTAGCACTTTCCCATGCCAACAAAATTTTCATTGCAAATAATTCTCAAACTGAGGTTCCGATTTATCAGTCACTTTATTTTGTGGCATATTCAGTTCACTTTATTTTGGTGAATGTTTCTACAGATGGCATCTGAACAATGAGCCATGTCATTTTATTGCTTTCATAGCAGAAGTCCCATAGAAATCAATAAGGAGCTCTGTCTACTGATACTGTGATACAGCTCACTGTATTAAAATATGCATGCATCTCACCGTTTATACTTAGAATTTTAGCTGTGCTTCATTAGGACATGAGGAACCATATGGTGTCTAAGAATTACATCCTTTTCCTGTCAGTTTCTCATATTGTTTCTAAAGTTACATTATCTAGTCTTATTATATTGGAAACTTAACTGAGCACAACCCAATTTAAAAGAGAGGGAATAATTGACAGTCCCTCTATTCGTAAATGCAAGCACATTGCATTTAATAGCCTGCTTCCTCGGGAAATTCATTTCTGGAAGATAGGAGAGTTTAATTTGATCTAGCAGTTGGTTGGATAAAGATCCCTTTTTTCTAGTGCCTCCACCAGAGTTTAATTATCTGGGATCCTAAAAGTCTTAATGCAAATAGGATCCATTATATCGACATGAGGCCTGCATGCAAGGAAAGGGGGCAAGCAGACTATTCCTTTCTACTTCAGAACGGCAAAGGATTTGATGTTGGGAAAGTCAAATTTAAATGGCCCTGGTCCTACATATCTGGATGTGTTACCTCACCCTTTATGCTTCATCACAATCCTTATGATCTTCACAGGTTCCTTTTGCAATTCATGCTAAGCTATTTATTTATTTATTTATTTAATTAAAATTTCTTACCCCGACATTCCCACCAAAGGTGGCTCAGGAGAGCTTACAATGGTAAAATATATTTTAAAATACACATAAAACAAATACAAAAACAAAACACCCCACAATCCCAAACCATTCCCCAACTCTTTTCCACCCCAACTCCACTACCCCCTGACACTCCCTTTATCCCCACAATTTGCCTGCTTCCCTGCCCCCACTGCCAAACAGTGTAAGGTAGCTTTACACTGCTACCTCCTAAGGGTGCTCATGTCCAGGCATAAATGAACCTCCCGGGGCAGGGAGTTCAACAACTGCAGCACTGTGGCCAAGAACACCCTCATCATCATGGAGGTCAAGTTAAAAACTGGTACTTCCAGATGGGTGTCCCCAGCCAACCGTAGAGGCAACGATGGAACATGGTAGGTCAGGCAATCTGCCAGATAAGTGGTTCCCAAGCTGTTTAGGGCTTTAAAGGTCAAAACCAGTACCTTGAATTGTGCCTGGAAGACAATAGGAAACCAGTGCAGAATTCAGATCACTGGTGTTATGTGCTCTCAGCGACTTGTCCCAGTAAGGAGCCAGGCCACCACATTCTGCACCAGCTGCAGCTTCTGAACAGTCCTCAAGGTCAGCTCCACACAGAGCACATTGTAGTACATCTAGCCTCGAGGTAATGAAGGCATGGATGATGGTTGGCAGATCCAAATCAGAAAGAAAAGGCCACAGTCTTCTCACCAGACAGAGTTGGTGAAAAGCACTCCTGACCACTATTGGATCAAGTCCATTCAGAAAAGGACATCCAGAGAGGTGTTCTCAGTGATTGTTCCACACCTATTTAATTCCCTGTCTCTGGATGTTCACCAGAGTCTAGCCTTGACCATCTTCCAGAGGTATTGTAAGACCTTGTTATTTGGGCAGATGAGGATAGGACTTGGAAGTTTGGGGTTTTCTAAGGGATTTTTATATGGTTTTTTTATAATTTACCATATTTTTATGTGTTGTCACCTCCCTGAGCTTTTGGGATAGAGTGGAATATAAACAGACAAATAACTGTGTGCAGGCACAAGATCATTGATTTTTGTATGATCTGTACTTTTCAAGTGCTTAAATAAAGGCAAAGAATACATGGGTGCTTTTTGGAAAGAACTCTACTGTGTTAATGTCCGTTTCTTAAATGTTTTGCCTATGTGTCTCCGAGTTAACATGAAAACAACCAGGTTGTCTGCATACTTAAAAGAGTCATAAATGTATGGCATGTGTGTATACTTACATGTACATATATGTTTGCACTGAAGACATAGAAACTGGACACTAATTAATGGGGGCTCAAGTTGTGGTTCTGTGTCTACACAGAAAAACTTATGTGGCTGCACATCAAGCAAATGTGCTCTGAAGAGTCCCAGAGGGGAAAAGAGTGACTGAGGCCACCATGGGAACAGAGTCCTTCTAGGAAATGTACCCCAGCCACAATTCTCACTCCATCACAGAAGGAGGCAAGAACATAGAAATATGGGTTAAACAGGCTGCGCTTTATTAACCAATAACAGTCTGGGTATAACATCCCTCAAAACCTGGGTCCAGTGTAATAACAACTGCATAACTAACAATGAGAAGGCCCCCAAGTTATGGCTCAGGTTCGAGCCTTCAGTGTTCCAATCCCCCTCCATGGGGGAATAGACCTCCTCAACTACAACCCAATTTGTGGGAGGGAAGAAGGAGGTGTTTATGCAGGGCCTCATACTGATGTCCTAGTGAGCAAGGGAAAGGGAGTAGAACTTGCTCGAGATTTCACCTGTCCTGCTGGTGGTGCTGCCTGCTCCCCTTAACCCGTGGTGGTAATAAAAGTGCTGGGCTGCCTCCTGCCCGTGCACTTGGTCCATTCCTAGAGCAGAAAAGGGTATTTGATTTAAGAAGTAACCAGCAGATCATAATGGGGCAATGCAGTCTCTGTTGTTCACTTCCAGCTCCCGGCAGTAAGAGATTACATTCCCCATTACTGGCTAATTGCAGCTAATGGACCTATCTTCCAGAAACTTATCCAATCCTTTCTGAAACCCAGATATACTATTTTGACCTTGACCACATCTTCTAACAACAAATTCCACAATGTGTGTGTTTAGTAAAATAAATACTTTATTTTGTTTTAAATCTGCTTCCTGTGAGTTTCATGGAGTGTCCCATAGTTCTAGTACTATTTGAGAAGATAAATAACCATTCCCTATTAAATTGTTCCACACCACTCACGATTTTATAAACTTCTATCATATTCCCTTTGTCATCTCTTCTCCAAGCTGAATAGCTCCAGCCTATCCAGCCTCTATTCATAGGGGAGCCATTACATACCCCTTAGTGTCGGTTCTATACCTTATGTCAAGCATACTAATTATGACAGGTCCTTTTGGTCTAATATTTAATCGTACTAATACAAATATGATTAAAATAGGAATGATTATTTAAAATTATGATTTAATGTTATAATTTGATATTAAGCATTATAAAATGATAGGAACTTGAATGGCGTGCTTGATACATGTGTATAGGTTGTTTTCGATGGGAAAAGCATCTTTTATTGAGTTGTGTTTTGTGATTGTGCTATTTGTGCTATTTAACTTTAATATAAACTTTATTCACCCTTAAACGGTTGTGTAATAAAAAGCAGAAGCAGTATTTTATTTATTTTATTTTATTTATTTATTTAAAATTTGTAACCTGCCCCTCCTGCCCACAGGGCAGCCTGGGATGGTGAACAACATTCATTAAAACAGTATAAAATTTTAAAACAATTTAAAAATGCAATATGCGTGGAAACCTCCACCCCACCCCTACCCCTCGCCAAAAGCCTGACGGAACAGCCAGGTCTTACATATACACCAAAACAGCAGGAGAGTGGGAGCCAGCCTAGCCTCCTCAGGGAGCGAATTCCACAGCACAGGGACAGCCACCCGCCTCGCCCGGGGAACCTCCAAAAAGACTCCCACAGACAATCTCAAGTGTCGCGCGGGCACATGGGGAGTGAGGCAGTCCCGCAGATAAGCAGGGCCCAGGATGTGAAGGGATTTAATGGTTAAAACAAGCACCTTGAGCCTGGCCCGGTGCTTTATAAGCAGCCAGTGCAGAGCCCAGAGCACTGGTGTCATGTGCTCCCAGCGACCCACCCCATCAGGAGATGGGCTGCGGCATTCGGCACCAGATGCAGCCTCTGGACCAGCTTCTCAGGCAGCCCCATGTAGACTGCGTTGCAGTAATCCAGCCTCGAGGTGATGAAGGCATGAATGACAGTGGTGAGGTCAGAGTCTGAGAGATACGGTCGAAGCCGCCGGACAAGATGTAACTGCTGAAACGCACTCCCCGTCATGGCCACAACCTGAGATTCCAAGTTGAGCCGCGAAAGAAGGAGCACACCCAGGCTCCACACTTGAGAGATCATGGGGGGGCGAACACCCCCAACAAGAGAAGATTCAACCACCCCCAGGCCCCCCAAGCCCTCGCCCACCAACATCATCTCCATCTTGTCAGGATTCAATTGCAGACGGCTCAACCTCATCCAAGCCCTCACAGCTGACAGGCACTGGGAAAATAAGAAGACTGCATGGCCTGGGTCGATGGAAAAAGAGAGGTAGAGTTGAGTGTCATCAGCATACTGATGACACTGCATGCCCTGAAACCCCCTCACGATCTCCCCTAACGGCTGCATTTAGATGTTAAACAAGAGGGGGGACAGAATGGCACCCTGCGGGACTCCAGACGTGAGGTCTTGGGGGGAAGACCTACACTCCCCCAAGACCACCCGGTGAGTTCTCCTGGCCAGGAATGAAGGAAACCAGTCAAAGACTGTTCCGCCAAGTCCTGCACGGTCCCGCAGATGAGTCACCAACACCTCATGATCGACTGTGTCAAATGCAGCCAAAAGGTCTAGCAGGACCAGTAAGGTCTGTCGACCCTGGTCCAATGCTAGATGGAGATTGTCAACCAAGGCCACCAATGCCATCTCCGTACCATACCCAGGCCAAAACACAGACTAAGAGGGATCAAGGAAACCGGTGCGGTCCAGGTGTTCCTGGAGCTTCCATGCCACAGCCCATTCAATAACCTTCCCTAAAAAGTGGCAGGAGCATCAGCGTCAAGAGATGGTTTCTTGAGCAGCGGTCTAACCACAGCCTCTTTTAGGCAGTCAGGCACCCTGCCCTCCTGAACGGAGGCACTAGCCACCCCAGCCAGCAACGGCCGAATGTCTCCTGGCTAGATTTCACCAGCCAGGACGGGCATGGATCTTGCTCACAAGTAGTGTCATGAACAGATCCCAGCAAGGACTCCACATCAGCAGGCACCACCATCTGAAACTGATCCCACAAAACAGGACAGGACGGGGCATTCATAGCCCCAAGAT
>QEPC01013421.1:822687-847516 GCA_003113815.1 Sphenodon punctatus
GGGCAACCCTCCCCCCCCGGAGGATCACCCGTGCTCACACCAGGGGTTCCCCTCCACACCACCCCCTAACCTCCCTCTCCTGCCACCAGAGGGAGGTCAGCAACCCCCGACACCACACCCCAATCCCCAAAATTCCACCACTCCAATATTAAAATTCCTCACACCAGAAACATAAGACCCCACCCCACTCCTCCATCGGTCAATCAATATCTTCACCCCCACTCCCTTAAAGTGTATAAAGCCATAGGCGCCTGTATAAACAGAATTAATAGTAGATTATAATAGAGAGAGAGAGAGAGAATCAAAGTATGAGACATTAGGAGGGGGTTACTTAATGCATATCAAATAAAAAATAAAATAAAACTAGAAACGGAATTAAGAAAAAATAACAACAAATATATGAGAAAATAATGACTATAAAATAAAAGGAGTTAATTAATACTATATACATAAAAAATAAAACATTAAATGTAGAAACGGAATTAGAGATTAAACATTAAATAGCTGTGTAAAATAAGAGGTTAATTTAAAAACAATTTAAAGCTTTTTTACCCCATATACAAAGATTCCCAATCATGCTACATGGAGATTCTGACTGTAAGATGTTGATGCATCGCTGGTTCTATTGGTAATGAATTCTTTCCCCCCTTGCTTTGGGCATGAGTAAGAAACTCCGCCTTTAGGCATGAACCAATCAGAAGAGAGTGACATCACAGCAAGTCTTATTGGTTAGTATGAATTTTGTGTTTGTTAGTTTACACCAAACAGGAAAACTTCTAAGTAAATTTTGTGATGGTCTAGCTGTATAAAAAGACTGCTGTTAGTGAAGGCTTTTAAACCTACAACAACAACAACAATGAAGGGCCTCAAAACTTCAAATGATGCCGAGATTCCAGAATTTCCACCTTTTGCACCAGCTCGGAGATTGTACGAAAGATTGGACAGACGTGGGAACATATTGTCGATACCTCAGCCTTCTTTTGATTCAGAGGAGGACAAGGAAAATAGACTAGATCTATTTCTGATCTAGATCTGAGAATGGAAATAAGACAAAAGGTGGTGAATTCTGACGCCGAAGTAAGTAGACAAAGTAAGGTTGGGGTGGGGTGGTTGTATGTATTTATGTCCTGGGGTTTATAAGCTAAAGTTGTTTTGTGGGTGTTCAAATTCAGTATCGATATCAATACCAATAGCACTTTTTTGAATGTTTGGCCATGTTCGTCTGAACCGAACTCGGCCAACCCAAATGACCGAACCAGAACTCGGTTTATGAACTGAACGACCGAACATCTGAACCGTGTTCTGTTCGCACATCCCTATTGACTATAAAACATATACGTGAGGCTGTATGGCTGCTACGAAACTTAGAGCTAATTAAGCACAAGACAGCCCTGATGACAGAGTTGTGCGGTACTATACCATATGAAATTATGGTAATGGTACGTAGAAGGGCAGGAAGGTATGATGAAGTGGATGTATACACTTTTGGTAGTAGTAGGGATAGGGAGCATGGAACGAGACTCCCAAATAAAATAAATAAATATTAAAAATATATTATCAAAGCTGCTATTGTATATTCCATTTGTAATTGTATGATTGTCCAGTTGTTAGAAAAATATAAGAGACATGTACTATGTCATCAGTATAGACGTGATCACAATGGTTTGTATTATAATGAATTTTAAACAAATGAACAGATTAATTATGTTGTCATTCATTTGGGCCTCAACAGGATTCTATGTGTGATCATGGTGGTGGCTTATAAACTAAGGATGCTTAGGCTGAACAATGATACCATGATTGAGACAGCCTGGGTGCTAAGAAAAATAGAAAAATGTGAAAAACCATGGACCTTGATGCACACGATGATGCAAGCGGTTCCATTACAAATAGCTAGAGAAGCCCGTAGATGGGGCTGGACATTGTTTCATGTCTGTTTATACCATGATGAGATGCATTATATCGATTGTAGTAAGAGGTCAAAAAGAATAAAACTGGCTTTTGATTAGAATTATACATTCTTTATTTCAGAAGCAGCGCTAAGGGATGAGTTCCGGTACTATGAAGGATACAACTCGACTTATCAGATTGTTCAGGCGCTCATAGTAAAAATCATTCAGCATTGTTGGAAGTAGCAGAATTGTGATAATTGTCCAGCATGTTTTATAGAACACCCCAGGCAACGTCGTCATGAATGCATGTTTTCGGATGATGAGGAACCTGCGAGGCAAATTAAAATTATCTGTTATGAAGATTGTAAATGTCATTGTGGTTGTGGAGTACAAACTGAGGAGACTGTATTTGATCAGAGATACCATACATGCTATTAATGACATTTTAAGGGCTTTCAAAAACAGTAAGCACCCTGACGCTTTGATGGCAGACATGTGAGAGGGTTTCAGCAAAACTTGAGCAGATAGTTTGTAAGACGGTTCAAGAATACCTTATAAATCTTTTTACCAAAATGCAGATGATCCATTAAGGCTAAAAATAAGACAGTGATTGGCATTTTATTTTTCATTTTTATTTTAGAAAACTAATTTAGAAGAGTGTGTGTGTGTGTGTTTCTTTTTCTTTTAAGAAGGCTGTAAAATGTGGCTCTTCTACTTTTTGTAATTTTGCTTAGCAAATGTATGAATAAAAATAAAATGATTAAGGACTTTTGCTTTCTCGTGTCTATATATTTTGAGGTTCCAGGGGGTAAGGGGGTCAGAAATGATGGGACTGTTAAAGAACATTTATTACAACCCTAGACAGGCTAGAAGCTTTGGGGTGTAACTGGTCTACACAGAAGCGCTAAAAATCAGGGGAGCACCCTGAGCAGAAGGCAAGTAGCCAAGTAGCTTACACACCAAGATGCTTATACGCTGCACAAATAGGCGAGAGTAAAAATTAAAAGAAATAAAACAGTAGGGATGTGCGAACGCGGTTTGGAAGTTTGGGGTTTGGCCCAAGCTAGGGGTGTTTGGCCCGTTTGTGAACACCCCGAATCCAAACTGACCCCCGCCTGAACCAAACAAAGTTCGGGTTCTGAATGCATTCGGGAGGGGGGCAGGGGGCAGGGAGGAACCTGGTTTTCCTTACCCCCTCCAGGCTGTGCGGATGGAAGGGGCACAGGGGAACACACACACACAGACACCTTGCCCATCCTGGATTTTTTTTTTAATCCCCTACCCTAGGTATCACCCTACTAGTGATGACAGAGCTCCAGCCCTGGGTCTGGTGCCGGAGGATCCGGCGACGGTGCTCCGGAGCACTTCAGGCTGCTACTAGGCCTTCTGGGTCAAACCGGAAGGCCTAGTAGTGGCTTGAAGCGCTCTGGAGCGCCACCGCCACTGGACCCACTGGACTCGCTATCGCTGCCACCACCACTGCCAGACCCAGACCACGACCTACCTGGTGCAGACCCTGGCCCTGGGTCTGGCGGTGGTGGCGTCAGCGGGTCTGGCAGTGGTGGTGCTCCAGAGTGCTTCAGGCTGATACTAGGCCTTCTGGTTTGACCCAGAAGGCCTAGTAGCGGCCTCAAGCGCTCCGGAGCACCGCCACCGGGCCTGCCGCCACCAGACCTAGGGCTGGAGCCCCGTCACCACCAGGTAGGCCGATCCCTGGGGTGGGGGGTTAAAAAAAAATCCCCAGGCTCGGCAGGGTGGGGGGGAGGTTCTCCCTGGCGTTCTTTCCACCCGCACAGCCCGGAGGGGGAGGGGGAGGGAAAACCACCGCTGCCCAAACGAGTTCACCCCCTCTGAACGGGTTCAACCCAAATGGTTTTGGGTTTGGCCGAACCCCAAACGTGCTGAACCCTGAAACCCTGGGGGTTCACACATCCCTATAAAACAGTCATATCAGAGGTGGACGCCCAATGGCAAGCCGATTTGGTGGATTTGTCAGCCCATTCTAAGTACAATGATGGTTATAAGTACAATTTAACTGTGATAGATATTTTGTCTAAATATGCTTGGGCAGACACCTTAAATGACAAAACAGGTGAAAAAGTGACCAAAGCTTTTGAAGTTATTTTCAGCCAAGGAAGGGTTCCTCAAAAGCTGCAGACAGACAGGGGGAAATAATTTTTAAAACTGGAGGGGGAAAGAATTTTTAAACAAGGCCTTAAAGAAATTATTAAATCAAGAAGGGGTTCATCATTTTGTGACCAATAATGAGGTCAAGGCAGCTGTGGTAGAAAGGTTTAACAGAACGCTGAAAACAAAAATGTGAAGATACTTTACAGCCCATAACATGTTTCGATACGTGGATGTGCTCCAAGCCTTTATACAAAGTTATAATCATAGCTATCACAGAACAATACAACGGTGCCCCTCAGATGTGACCACCGCTAATTCCTTAAGGGTATGGAGAATTGTCTATGGAGATAGTTTTAAAACAAAACCCCGCAAGTCTCTATTGAAGAATGGAGACCATGTAAGACTATCTAAATATAAGAGAAGATTTGAAAAAGTATATGCGCAAACATTTACTGACAAAATATTTATTATGACAGAGATTGTAACAAGGGGAGAGAGAATAGTTTAAAAATTAAAAGATTATGGTGGTGAGAATGGTACTGGCTCATTCTATCCTGAGGAATTACAAAAAATAAACCATGATGAGGACCGTGTCTACAGAATATAAAATGTTTTAACGGAGCAAGGGAGGGGAAAACACAAATGTTCTTTGGTAAAATGGGTAGGATGGCCTGAAAAATTTAACAGTTGGGTCGAAGCATCATGAGTCCAAGACATATTTAGGAAAAAATGACCGAGGGTGGTTTTTATGTGACACTACCGAGTAATGCTTCCGCCCACGCCTTTCCGGAGAACACCAGTGCCGACTTTATGATGCAACTGGCCAAGCCTTTAAATTTTCCAAGGACGTGAGAGGTGGATTTAGCAGAAATCATCTATATGCACACCTGGTCCACCCTCAAGAAAAACTGCACATTTATAACTGCCAACGGCACATACTTGATACGCACGGACTATTACTCATGCATCAAAAGGCTGTTGTCGGAGATCAACAGGGAAATTGCGAAAAGACCACAGGCTGTAAAGTTTGAACTTGACCTGGTAACCAGACTCTTTAGATTAGAGTAAAAAAAAAAACCTACTTATAGGTTTGCAACAGCGGGACATTTGACTCGGGCCTTGGTAATAACCTCTCTGCAATACTACAGGCAGGCCCCGCGCCCCGCCGACATCACAACTGGCAATAATTCTTTGTATGTATACATGGATATAGTAGATCAAATAGTCAGGGACTACCACGTGGAGCTGTTGCATTGCATGCCTATCAGGGGGTGATAATGATTGTGTCACCATTATGTACAACAAGCCACATTATGTTCCAGTGAGCAAGCAAATACAGACACAGATATATGGTAGCAGAAAAATCAAAATAAAACAACAGGAAGCTGCTACCTACAGATAAAATGCTCCCCAAATTTAATGACAAACACCAAAAAGTAGAGGGAAACAATACACAGGTGAACCCAGGGAACAAAACATACAGTACACCCAATGTTTAACCCAATAAAGGGGCTTCTTCAGGGGTGATAGCTGGTTTCCTAGTATGCTGGTGGTAGAACTAGGATATTAATAAATCTAAAAGACACAATATATCGATGATATCTTTATGATTTGGAATGATACAGAGGAGAGACTCTTAGAATTTAAAAAGTGGATTAATGAATTACACCCCACTATTAGATTTACTATGAAATATGATTGCAAAAGGGTTATCAGTGTCAAGATAGGTTTCTTGAGCAGAGGCTTAACCACAGCATCCTTTAGGCATTCAGGCACCCTGCCCTCCCCAAGGGATGCACTAACCACCCCAGCCAGCAACGGCCGTAACATCTCCTGGCTGGCTTTCACCAGCCAGGACAGGCATGGATCTTGCTCAAAAGTAGTGGCATGAACAGATCCCAACAAGGACTACACATCAGCAGGCGACACCATCTGAAACCGATCCCACAAAACAGGACAGGTCGGGGCATCCATAGCCCTAACATGATCCTCTGCAATAACTGTGGTACCAAAATCGTGGCAAATGCGAGCAATCTTATCTACAAAGCACTTGATAAACTGGTCACAGCGGCCACTGGATTGCTCCAGGTCCAGGTGGAGGCAGGCTGACCAAACCTTTTACCACCCTGTGGATGTGTATATGTAATGATGAACACGGACCGGATAACACATACATTGTCAAAGAGCTCCTCTTTTTTAGGCGTTTTCCCCAGTGACATGCTTCCAAAAACCCCCGTATCCAGATGACCCTTGAGGATAGTGGTTAACACCGACCCTCACACCTTACCGGGTGAACATTGGCTTGGCTGGCTTTTTACCTTTCAAAGCATGGCCCTGCAGATTTTTTTGACTCCTACAGCTTTCCACCAGACAATCCTCTGTTTCCTAAATCTATCGAGGAATTTTTTACATCACAATGCGAATTAAATCACCTTCCAACACAGACAGTTACAAGACTCTGAGGCTATGGCGTGTGGCTATCACTGTGTATTTTTCTTAGAAAGTAGGAATTATTTATTTTATTTATTTATTTCATTATATTTATATGCCACCCTCCATGCCTACAGCATCTCGGGGCGGCTTCCAACATAATATAAAACAATGTTTAAACATTAAAAAAATCTATAATATCATAATTAAAACAAATTTACACCCCCCCACAAAAATTAACCCTCACCCTCCCCTCCAAAGGCCTGGGCGAACAGCCAGGGCTTACAGATACTATCTGTAAGAGAATAAAGGACTATCTTTTAAAATCAGATATTAGACCTGTATACCTCTGATTTAGAAGCAAATGACCCTATGGCGGTGAACTCTGTAAAATGAAAAAAGAATAAGAGCCTGTTCGGGCATACCCTGAACATGTTTCAGCATGGCCAGACCTGTGGTTCTTGTGCAGAATTTTACCATATACATCAATAAAAACAGATTAAAAGAAAAAACAGACACTCCCTTGGTGATCTTTAACTCTATAACGTTTTTTAATTTAACTATTATACAAAGGTATCTAGTCAGGGATTGGAAAAAAAGTTCCATCTTTTAGGAGGGATGTGCCTTGTGGGTGTTTGGTGTGTTTCAAGCGTCACTTTTTATGGAGCGGAAGCTCCTGCTTCATTTATTTCAACCCCCTTTTTAGCTTTGAGATTTTCTAAAAACTCTCTCACGGATGTAGGAATGTTCAATTCTGCCATAGCTTTCATAAAATGTTCCCAGCCATTAGGCATTCACTTATTAGAAGGATCGTGAGTCTGTGTTGCCCTTTTGACTAGATCCAGAATATTAGATCCCGGCACAACCTGTCCCCAATACACAAAGGTCCCGCTATCGTCCTATGAAGTCAGCTCTTTGCGCTGCTTCAATTTATGCATCAAAAGTTCAACATTTTTCTTAAAGCAGGGCCCCACCACCATCAGGACATCCTGAATGATAGAAGAGGACTGTGTTTCGGGGGGTGGTAGAAGTTTCTCGGGTGCTGGTTCTGGGAAATAGAGTTTTAGTTTACCCCTGTCTGCTTCACCTTGTTTGAAAATAAACACCAGATATCTCTGCAGCACACCTTCATAAAGCTTAGATTTTTCGTAATCAGTTAAATCTGTCCTTTGGAGAATGTCTTTCATTTCAGAGTCCAGCCACCGGGTGTTCGCTCTTATGGCGGTTTCTTCATTACCCCTCAGTTGATCCATCTGATGGCTTGGAACTGGATACATTTTTTTCAGCATACTCCATCGTCATTTAATTAACAGGCTCTCCTATAAAGGTACAGAAAAAGAGAGTAAGAGCCCTATAAACACCCCGGATTGCTTTACAAGTTTCTTTTTGCTTTTTAGGGAGTGTCTTTTATCACTCAGCTTTTTAATCTGTGCCTGCCTTTTTTTAAGCACCGATAATTATTGGGGGTTCAGGGGGACATTTTCTTTTAAAGTGTCAAGGGCTATTTCTGAGATAGCGGCTATGAGGTCATCTGTACACAAAATGGCCTTTCATTGCTGCAGGGCTGCTTTAGGAAGACTATTTAAAAGACCCCAATTTCTCTGCAGTCTGACGGACATGACTGGCAGCAAGTACGGTCTTCCACTAAATGTCAGGGCGTGTTAAGCGCCTCTATTTTTGATGGAATTTTTTCAAAGTGTAAACTGTGGGCCAATCTGGAGGGAAGATCCCCGTTCTCAGCCTGTAGGCTTCTGGGGTTGAAGCATTTAAATCCACCAGCAGGTAACCATAGGGAGTTTTGGTAGCATCCTCAAAAGCTTCTAGAAATAACTGGGCCTTGCCTGGGTACATCTGATGGACTAAAGGAGCTATCTCTAGCCTGTCTCTTGGACTTCTAAATAAAATTAGGTATTTACTATTCAGACTAATTATACAGCTTTTTTTACGCTGACAAAACATATTTTGAACTATATAATAATACGTAAGTTTTTGTGGTGCGTATATTGAGTTAATACTTTTTCTATTTAACCGCTGACACAAGCAGATTCCATCAGGCCATCCACAACAATTACATTTATTTTATTACAAGGAAATAAATGATCATTAAAAGTTTGAGGTAATCCCTCTACAAATTTAATATAAGGAAATTTCTGTAAAAGTTCTTTATACAAAGTTTACCAACATGAATAACACCACACAATATTTTCAAGTGCACGCAATAACAATCTATTACTATTTTCTAACAATTGCTTAATAAAATATGATTTCCCTGAATTAGAAGGTCCACAAAGCATATATGAGAAAGGATGCACAAACTGTGTATAGCCTTGCATCTTAATACTCAATATCCAAATGGCAACGTATTAAAATCTTCCCTGAGATTTCTTTTCTCGTATATGACTCTCTGAATTTTTAGGGGTCTTGTTTCTATGGCCCAGTGTTTTTTCACCCTCACTATTCAAGACTGCTGTACCGTGATCGAGCCAGAGCCCTCCGATTCTGGATTTTAACAGTAGTCCCACACGAGGTCTTTTAAACACTCAAAATTTATTTTTTCACTGTTTCCAGAATTAAGAGTGATCCCTTTTACCTTCATACAGATCTTCCCAACCGAGAGCATGTAGCTGTACGTTTTGGGCCCTGCAGAGACAAACTCTACTATAGGTTCACTCACAGGGATCTTGCTGGTTAGGACTCCTAAGTAGTCCCCCAAGGGGGGGTTCCAATCCCCTCCCGGCTGTCAAAGATCACAGAATCTATGTCGTGGTACAGACCCCACTCCTGTAAATGGTCCATCAGTTTGTACAGCTCTAACCTGGCATAAACCATGGTAAAATCCACAATGACATTATATTTGTGCTAACTGTGTAGTGCTCTTTAGCATATTTCCAGCTCACAGAGACGGTGTCAGCATCAATAAAATCACACACTGAACCTCAAAAATGGAACAAACATATACTTTAAAAGTTCATCAGGGTCCGTCACTATGCTGGTATTTGTATGGTTTGGCCAAATTTACCTCACAGAGAGTTTAAACAGAGCTTTGAAATTTGCCTCTTAGCGGAGTTCGCATTAATTTTGTGGGGTCGCAAATGAACACCCTCTTTTTCATAGAAATCTGTCACATACTGCTCTTTCTTTAAATCATCAGTACACCAGCTTGGATACCCTGACACTTCCTGTTTCTGTCTGAGAGGTGTGTTAATGTACTCTGCAAACAGATTGTAAGTACTTTGGCTAAAGTACCAAATTTCACAAATCTCTGTGATCTTGTACCCTTTGTTCAAGGCCCCCACCAGTTCATGTCCCAGTTAATGCCTGTTCCTCTTGGGTGTGTGTACAAGGGCTCTTTTGACATGTATCTGTGCAACTGGCACACAGGGGGAACAACAGTTTGCCATCTACCCTGCACGGTAGTACCAGAAAGTAAATGCCTCTTGGGGGGTACACTTTAACTTTGGCCGGACCAAAGTACTGTCTGAGATCCCCAAAATTCTTATACACAATAGTGGGGTGTCCAGTGGTGTGCTTTTTAGTCTTGTTAACCTATGGGTACAGGCTGGTAAAATCACTGTAATGGATTTTCTCCCCCTGCTGTGGTGTAATACAGGCATATGACATTGGTTCTACCCCCATACAGAGCGTCTCTCGGGATTAAAGGCTGTGGCAGGTTTTTAATCCTCAAAAACTCTTTCAGAACCCCATCATTGTCCAGTCTGTTTCTCCACTCATGTTCCCATATCATTTTTACCTCAAACCCCTGACTTCTGAGAAATACAACCTTAATCATAGTTCTGTTGTACAAGGTCCCATACGTTGCATTCATCAATGTGTTGAAATCATTTTCGAAGTCACTGAATGGAAGCTGTAGAATACCTCTTTTGCTGTGTGTGGTAGTTGTCTAAAGGCAGTAGGACAATTTTTTTAGGCCTCAATAATTATATCTGTACATTGCCATGCAGCCGGATGCTAAAATAATGCACTGAAAGGGATCGATCCATCTCTCCTCCACCCTCTCATTATTCTTGCCAGGATTCATAATCACCTCCCACTGTCATTTTCATGATTTTATTTCTAAAGCAGCAGCAAGTTTTTCGCAAAATTTTCAGATCCATCTGGCAATAGTAACATAATTTTTTCTGAAAGTCAAATTTCTTCTGACAATTAGCTTGATACCACTTCAGAAATTCATCTTTTTCCCCAGGCATCCTGTGTTCCACCCCAAAGTATTTTACCGCCGGCATAGGGCCAACATATTTCTGATTCTCAGCTGTATTTTAAAAATGAGGAAAATACCCCTTCACCTCTTCAAACCCCATAGCCATAGGCAGCTTACTGAGTTTCATGGGTAAAAAATTCATAGAATCTATTAAATTGATTTTAAGGACCTTGACAGTCACACATAAAAGTTTCCCACCCTGCGTTATGAGACTGACTTTAATTTTTTCTTTAATTATTTGGCGGAGGATAAATTACGCATCATAGGCCTTCGCACTGTGAGCTACAAATGAAAATCCTACAAATTGTTTGTCTACAGATTTTCAAATAAATTTTTTCACACAATTTTTACCTATGAATTCCCAGCGGTCTTTGTTATTTATATGCCTCGCTAATATGTAATTTGGGACATGTTCCCCTGTGTCTTGCATGCATTTGGACTTACAAAACAGTCTGCAGGAGGGGCATCTGAGCTTTCCCCCTTTTGTTTCCTCACAATCTGGCCTATCACAGGTACAAAATTGATTTTTACACCTGTGCTTAAATTTATGACTATAGCTTGCAAAGCAGAATTGACAAAAATAGGGCTTTCCTATAAAGGACTGAATATTTTTGATCCCCATGTAATGTTTCTCATGCAACAGAATAAACACTGTTTTACTCCTTCGTTCACCACCAGTGGGAAAAAAATCCCAATCGCCTCTATTATGTAACACGACAACGATAGTGACCCCCAAATGTTCTTCAAAGAGACACACATCTGTGAGACTAATCATTTTTTGTTCTGAAAACCCCAATACTCTATGGAATCTTTTCCCCCCTTCAAGCAACTGGCTGTCTGTTAGCTTTTTTTCGGATAAGAGAGCAAGAACACTCCCTGCAAAGCACAAATGATTTCCCTGGTTATTTAAAACAATTAAATGCTGCCTTTTTGTTTCAACAACTTTACTGTACACAATTGAATTTAAGGGTCTTGACACCTCCCTCCCCACTTCATTCCTAATAATAGTCACGACCAGCCTTAGGGTATCAGTACCCATTATTTCACAGTGACTCTGTAAAAGTTTGCTGATATTGTTTAAGAAATCAGCAGCATTTAAATTTTCAAAAGGTTTTCTATGAGTATAAAAGGGGTTATTTAACTCCTCGCTACCCAGACACAATTGGAAAAAGTCCTCAAGGCCGATTGATTGTGGGGTTAATTTCATCCAGCAAATTTCGAATTCCCTCATGAATGGTCTGAATTGCATCGTTAAAGGATGCTACCTGTTCCAAATGAGCAAATTGAAACCTGTAAAAATGTTCATCTGCTTTAAAATTCTGGTGGGGGTCTGACCCATTGTGCTACGGTTTCAAGAAAAACAATTAGGGGGTCTATATTTGGAACAACCGGGTCATTCATTTCTTGGGGCTCTGAAATTGAGGGGGTAGATTCTGAGATAAGAAACATGGGAGAACCGGGGTCTACATCCATTACTAGGGGTTCAGGATTTATCTTATTATATTCTGTGGTAGTCTGGATTGTGGGCCTATGTGCACATAGTAATCTACTTTTACATTTTCTAAGGTTTCTTTTTGTGTTTTAATTTTTTTTTACCAGCCTTGGCCACTGCCTTTTAGAAACCCACTATCATTCCCTCATCTCCTCCATATTGCTTACAACTTGGTGCCCAGGTCACTGGCCCCATTGCTGTGACCCCTTCAGTTGTTTCTCAAGCTTTAACATCTGAACAAGACCCTCAGCATCATATTGAGGAAAAGCTCCATTCTGTGTGTGGGCTAATTTCAAAACATGTAAACCAATGCTTGTTAATCTGGCATCTAGCAAACCTTTCAGAGATTTGATAGCATCTACATAGGAAAAAACTGTTGCCACTGTGTATTATTCCTCTCAAAACTGCTCAGGCTGCTGCTCGGTGTCGCCGGTCCTGAGCTGCGTTCCCCCGGTCCATACGTTGTGTTTTGTACAAGAGTGGTTGAAACTTGATTAGGAACAGTAGGCTGTGAGGTCTGTACTTGCACAATCACTTTGGTTTTTTTTGCGTGATTCCTTAGCTTGTTCCTCTCCTGCCTTGCCATGCTGGCTCGCCTTGCCAGATCCAGAAGTGACTTTTGTCACCGCCACTAAATAAAACATTTTGTCATGATTTCTTCCAAAAAGGGGTTCCTTATACAGAATAAAAACAGGCATATAAACCCGTAAACATGCATGAAAATAAACTGAGAGCCAGTGTGGATACTGTATAAGGGGTGGGACTGGCCCCAGGAAGCATAAGTTGTTCAAATCCTGCCTCAACCAAGAACATCCAGGTGGGGTGTACAGGCAAATCACAGTCTCTCACCATCATGACCCAATCCATCCTCTGTAAAATGGAGATGTATTTGTGTCTGCCTCTCTCTCTGCCCCCTCACCCTCCTGTCCCTCGCTGCTTGTATGTCCTTGGGGCAGCACCTTGTAAAAGCAATGTGTAAGCTTTGTAATACTATAGAAATTATTAGCAGTGTTAGTAGTAATTGTTTGAATGATTTACATTGTTTTTGCATGCTCTGGTATGGTCTTGACAGCCCCTGTACTTCAACCAGTAAACGAACAGCTTTGGCCTCTGTATAAAAAGTATAAGCAAGCCCCTTATAAAGGCACAATCATATGAAAACGTTTGTGAACCCCGTGGCTTTCTGTGCTTGTCTGTCAAGCTAGAAAATGTTTTAACAGATAAAAGCAGGAGAGTGGCTTGTGCTTAAGACCTATGTAATCAGGCACGGCTCTCCCGCTGTGAGCCTTTGACAGGAAAAAAAGGACGGGGATGGGTGGTTTGTGGTTTGTGACAGAGGGAAAAAAGTGGTGCTGGGGGATTTCAAATTTTGTCCGCATTTTTTAGAAGAGCGCTCTCTCTCTCTCTGAGAAATGATTTTTTTTTCAAAATATGTCAGCAGGCTAGTGATTCCATAAAATTAACAGTTCTAAAAACTAATTTATGAACAATCTTTCCTACTAAATAAATTCTAAAAGAGCCCCCTTAAAACAGAACAAACAAACAAACAAAAAAAACCACAACCAATCTGCATAACTCACCCCCCTCTCATTTTCCTGCTAAAAAACCTATCTAATCCTCAAATCTTCAGTTGTTACAGACTTCCATTTACACTAAGCACCCATATATTCTGCTACAGTGTATATTTAATAATTAATTTTTGCCCTATAAAGTGTAAAATAATACACACCTTACCATATGTATTTATACCGCCCATTAAATTCTGCGAAGATTCCAGGGCTTCCACAACTTCAACAGCACCCACCATTTGTATATCATCTTCCCCCTAATGAACAAAAATCATAAATGTCATAATTTTCTACCCCTCACATAAGTTAAAGCTATATTAAAACTTATAATCGTATACACATGCACCCTTAAAAGTCTTAACCCTATGTACAAAAGCCATCCCTATTGCTAGATTCACACACACACATACACCATCCCCACCCCACAGTCCCACACACCACAACCCGACAACATAAAAAGTCCCTCTTTCCTCATTGAAAAAAGACATCTTGGAGATATCAGGTCTCTACAGCAGAAGACTGTCCCACGCAGAAAGACTATTGCTACGGGGGCTGTTGAGCCCTCCTATATATAGGTCTAGAAATCAAAAGACTGTAAAAAGAGACCTATCTTGCAAAAACAAACATTTTTAATTACTTTCCCATACAATTACATATGTCACAAGTATTCTAATTTTTGTGTAATCTGTTTTTACTTACCGGTTGGGATGAATTATTTTCTCATACATTTAGAAACATCTGTTTTCCTAACTTTTCCTAACACATCTTTTATTTCTGCAAAATGTATTTCCTGTTCATCAGCACTCATGACCTTCTGTTTATTTTATTAGATTGGCCAATAGTTCACAGTATCACGACCTTTAAATTGGTCAGGCGGTCTTTTTATACACCTAGAGCGTTGCAAAATTTACTTAGAAGTTTTCCTAAATGGTGTAAACTAACAAACATAAAATTCAAACTAACCAACAGGACTTGCTGTGACATCACTCTTTTCTGATTGGTTCATGCCTAAAGACTGGGTTTCTTACTCATGCCCAATGCAATGGGGGAAAGGACTCATTACCGACAGAACCAGCGACGCATCAGCATCTTACAGCCAGAGTCTCCATGTAACACGATTGGGAATCTTTGTATATGGGGCAAAAAATCTTTAAATTGCATTTAAATTAACCTCTTATTTTACACTGCTTTTTAATGTTTCTCTCTCTTTTCTTAATTACATTTCTACTTTTAAAGGGTAATTTCAGATGTTACAAGATCACAGTCAACCACAGTGAACCACAGACAACCCTGCGGTGTGACCAAAGAGCCATGAACGTCTGATCAGTGGCATTCAGTTGTCCACCACAGTCAATCACCCGTAGGGGACTGTGGGTGATTTCAGATGTTATGCGGTCCCAATTCACCACAGTGGATTCTCAACGGTGGCGAGCCAAACAACCACCCCCCGTGGTCAAGGAAAGCCCTGAACAGACGTGATGGGAGCGGGACCATTGCAGGGAATCAGGGCGCCACACCATGGACCAGGGCTGCACAACAGACATGACACCGATTCCCGGCCGTGGTCAAAACACCCAGGAGGCACCGGGGAGGGGCGGGACACAGAAATGGCCGACAGAGGGCAAACAAAGCCAGAAGGGACAAAAGGGAAAGCCCACACAAGGGAAACAGGAAGGGAGGGGGAGGAGGGAGAAGAGCCGCTGAGGTACCACACACAACAGGCACAGGGAAAACGGGGTCACAGTGGAACGCACAGCACAAACACACACCCGGGCGCATACACACCCACGCAGGAAAGGAAGGGAAGTGGGGACACAGCAGGACAGACAACACACATGGCAAAATGAGCATGGGGGGGAAGGGGGCACGGGACAGGGAAGAGGGGGGGAAATGGCCCAGGGGCACGGCAGGACACAGGCAATGGCAGGCAAAACCCCAACAACAGCACAGCCCTCATGGGCAACCCCATAGCAACACAGGCAGTCCTGGAAAAGGGGGGAACCCCAGAAGGTCAGGGCACAGGCACAGCAAGAGGCCACATGGAACACGGAACATGGAGCAGTCCGGGAACGGTCCAGGAAGCACACATGCACCCCAAGCACCGGCAAGGGTGCCATGGAGGGGAGACAGGAGTACTGTGGCCATATAGCTGGTCCAATGTCACACACACACTCCCTCGGAAGAAGGCAGGAGGTGCAGTCCGTGGGCCCCAGAACCCCGAGGTCACACGGGCACCAAGGGGGGGATGGGGTGCAGGAAGGAGCACAGGTGGCCGAGGATGGTGGCAGCACCCAGGGGAGCTGGGGGGTGGGTCGTAGAGCCGGACTCGGACACTAGAGAAGGCAGCCACGGAGGGGAACACTGGTTGCAGAGGCCATCAGGGGGAGCCCCAGGAGGGTCCTGGAGCCACAGGCAGGGGTAGCGGTACCCCGGGAAGCAGGCAGCACAGCAGCATGGCCGGGACATCAAGGAGGGACCAGACAGTGGACCACAGCACCAGGGCAGAGGCGGAAGTAAACAGCGGGGCTGGCAACTGGGACCAGGAAGGCACAGGGGGACTCACATCCAGCTGGATGGGGCCACGAGGGGGTCAGGAGCTGGGTGGCCTGCCAAGTGAATGAAGTGAGGCCAATGAAGCATGCACGGGCAGTATTCCAGCATGGACATGTGGTGGGTGACCAGGTAGTACGCCTCAAATGGATCCTGCATGGAGAGCCCCAACTGCACATCAGAACGGGACCACACACCGGGCAGTGCCACCAGTTCCGCTGTGGTGGGATCGGATAGGCATCAGTCTGAAGCCGGGGGCCACAGAAGGTGACCCAGCTCCAACAGTCAGTAATACACCACCTCACAAGAGCGCTGGTACCCACGGGCCTCATGAATGCAGTCAAAGTAGGACATGGCCAAGGCAGCCCCCCCTCCGCCAGACAGACAGTGTAGGTGGCCAGGCTGCACACAGAGAGGGCAGACACAGTCTCCACCACAGATTACACCACATGCGAGCACCTCATCTCTGGAACGTACCCATCAGGAAAGGGAACCAGCCCCCATGATGCAACACGCAGCTGCAGCATTGCGGGCGCTCAGCTCATAGCCAAAGTAATGAAGGTTGGAGCTCAGGCTCGCATAGGCACCCAATAGACTGCCCGGGCAGCTCAGGAGCAATTACACAGCCGGGGTATGCCAGAGGTCGCACAGGGCCATGGTCTTGCGGAAGGTCCACGTATGGGGGGCGCAATGGGGGCCGGGAGCAGGGATCCCAGTGGAAGCACAGCCAGACATGGTCCCACAAGCCATGGAAAATGACACCATGGACAGGGGGACCCACATTCCCCGGAGGGGTGGGAGGGGACCTGGGGGAGCCCCAAGGTCAAGTGATAATGCCACAGGCCACAAAATGGCATGGCAACAGAGTGAGGCATGGGGTGCGGACCCAGCACAGCTGCAGGAACTGAGCACATAGATAGGACAGCCGACACACTAATCAGACCGGTGAAGACACAATGTTGCCAGCACAGAGAGGTGGGAGGTAGTGACAGGAGGAATGCAGCTGCAGCCAGCACACCTGGGAGCATGCTGGGCCATGTGCAAGGCCCCAGGTAGGGACAGCAGGTGCACGCAATGGGCCACCCCCACAGCCCCGGGCCGTCTTCCCAGCAGGAGACAGCCAGAACAGCTGGGAGGGGGCCACCCTGGACCGACTCGAGTGCCCCCACTTGGTCGCTGGGTAGAGACCTAGGTGTGGGGTACCAAGTGGCCCAGCCTATAATGAGGCCAGATGCACCCCATCTGGGGCAGACAGCACCATGTAGCGAGACAAGTTGGGCACCTGCGGGATGCACCTAGCCCTCTGTTCCGAGTGGTACTGATCCCACACCAATCAGTTGCACATCCTGACCTCAAAGGTGCACCTGGACACCCGCCTGCATGTTTACTTGGACCGGAGTGCTGCAAGGGCCCGGAGAGCCCACCACAGCCGCAGGCGCTCCCTGGTCAAGCTTAGGGCTCAGTGGGTGTCTGGGGCAGACTGCAAGGTCCTCATCCACAGCTGGAACAGGCCTCTGTGCTCCACGAGGCAGCCGGGTGCCTCCAATGCCCATTGCCCAGTAGGTATGGGTCACAGAGTGAGCACAGGGGTGGTGGTCCCAGGCGCTGACCCAGTGGGATGAGACCACCTGGAGGGTGCACTTTCAGATGGACAAGCTCACCCTACTGCGGCTTGCGGAGCTGCTCATGCCCTGACTTGAGGGGCAACAGGCGCTGACCCAGTGGGATGAGACCACCTGGAGGGTGCACTTTCAGATGGACAAGCTCACCCTACTGTGGCTTGCGGAGCTGCTCATGCCCTGACTTGAGGGGCAACACACCCCCATGAGGACCCCCATCCCCATGGTCCAGTGGGTGGCTATCGAGGTCTGGTTCCTTGCAACGCCTGACTCCTGCCAGTCGGTCTCGCAGCACTTCGGTGTCAGGGTGAGCACTGTTGCCTGTATCCTCCGGGATGTTTGTGAGGCCCTGGAGGGTATTCTCCTGGACCAAGCGATCCAGCTGGTGGACCAGGCAGCTGTGATGGCTGGTTTCATGGCTGGAGGGTTCCCAAACTGCATGGGTACCGTGGACAGCACCCACAAAGAGATCCTCTTCCCCTCCCCTGGGGAGGCTGTGGAGTATGTTAACAGGCACGGGTACCACTACCTGCAGCTGCAAGCGGTCATGGACCACTGGGGGCAGTTCACAGACATCTTCACGGGCAACTCTGGGCACAGCCACGATGCCCAGATCATGACCATCTTCCGCTTCTATGCCCGGATGTACCACAGGGACTTTGCGGACATGGGGATAACCCGGATCGAGGGTGTGCTAATGTCCCCCTGTATCCTGGGGGACCCGGACTATCCCCTCACCCGGTGGCTGATGAAGGTGTTCCCGGTTGCCCGGACCCCAGTGCAGGTGCTGTACAATTCCCGCCTGTGTGCATGCAGGACCGTGGTCGAGCGGGCGTTCAGGACCCTCAAGCAGTGCTGGAGGAGCCTCGCTTCCCGGCTGGACTACATGGTGGAGACCTTGGCCCTGGTGATAGGTTCCTGCTGTGTGCTGCACAACATGTGTCAGACAGATGGGGCGGCCCTGGAATATCCCATGCCTCTTCGACCACCCAGACCATGCCTCTGTACGTGAACGCTGAGAACCCATGGAAGATCCATTACACCAAGCACATCCGTGCCACCCTGGCCAGGCATATAGGCAGGGAGGCTGAGGCGTGAGGGCACTCTAGCCTGACCCCACCACCCTGGGGCCCCCACCAGCTCCCTGGGTGGGCCCCTCTATGGTCAATGGCCTGCCCCCACCCCTGGTCCCAGTAATAGACCAACGGAGGCAGGAGTGCTGCACAGACATTTATTCATTCACCCTAGTACATGTGCCCCTACACCACCACCACCAGCAGTCACCACTGCACAGGTCTGTTTCCCCCCTCTCAGACCACCCTCCCCCTTCCCCCATGCCCCCCGTCTCCAAGGCCACCCCCTCGGCCACCCTGTGGGTGCCCAATGGTGTCCGTGTCCCCAACAGTGTCCTGGGAGGCCTCTGCATCCTGAGGGACAGGCGGTGGTGGGAGGGAGGGAGGACCTGGAACTGAAGGGGGCCTACAGGGACTGGGAGGCAGATGCACAGCCCCAGCTGGTGTTGTGGCAACTGGGGTGGTTGGGGAGGCGGTGTGGGCACCGAGGGGCCAGGCATCGGGCCCTGGTCAGACAGGGTGCCCAGCAGGGCGGCTGCCATTACATATGCACTCATAGTGTCCGCGTGTAGGAGCAGGGACGTCCCGATGTCATGGGACCTATCCATTTTTGCCGAATGCTCCCGCACCATCTCCTCGATCGCCTGTTCCAGACACCCGAATGCCTCTACCTGCCTGCTGTGTTCCCGGCCCTCCTGCCTCCGTTCCAGGCACACCTCTGCTTGGAGCCTCTGGTCCCTTGCCTCCGCCTGCTCCAGGGAGTGCTCTATGGCCGCCTCCATGTGGTTCATGGCCACGATCATCTGCTCCTTCCGTGGTGGTCCGGATGATGTCCTCCCTCTGGCGCCATACCCGTGCCCAGTGGTCCCTCATCCACTGTACTGGGGGCCTGGGCCCAGGTTCCTGCAGTGCCTCTGGATGCCCTGTGGGTTACATGGAGGTAGATGGTTAGCTGGCTGGGGACCCGCCTGGGGGTTGCCCCCCCTGGGTTGGCGTCCAGTCTCCCCCCCAGGATCCCACTCCAAGCCTCCCTGGGGGCCCCCCTCCTTGCCGGTGTGCCTCACCTGGGCCCTCCAGTGGCTGCTGGGGCTGTTCTCTGCTTGCCTCCTCGCCCACCTGTCTCTCTTGCTGGGGTGTGCCATGCCCTGTGGGGGTATGGGGGGTGATTGGAGGTGGGATGTAGGCTTGGCCTCTGGCACCCCTGGCCCCCATTCATGGTCAAGGGTGTCAGGGGTGGCCATAGTTCCCTCCTTCCCACACCTGGTCCTCCTCCCCTCCCAGCTGCCTGCTTACCTTCAATGTCTGTCTCTAATCCCTCCGAGGCTGGCCCCTCCGTGTAGCTGGGGTCCCCCTGTGACCACTGGCTGAGTGTGATCAGTGTGCTGGCCTGTACGGCCTGGAGGTGGGGGCTCTCCGGGCTGGTGTTTGGGGGGGCTGCTGGTTCCCAAGGTCCCTGGGCATTCCTCTTGGGGGTCTGGGGCCTTGGAGCTGGTGCCTTCTTGGAGGGTGGCAAGGGGAGGGGTACCTAAGTCCGGAGGAGGAGGGCACATGTGGGAGATTCTGGTACCAGTGAGGGGGCAATGGGGGCACAAGGAGACCCAGGATTTCATATGGATCTGGGGGTCCCTGGAGCACCAGGTGGCTGTTCGGCCTGTTCGGGGTTCAGACCAAATGAGTTCGGGGGCAAGTTTTCCCTCCCCCCTCCACGCTGCCCGGGTGGAAGACGTACCAGGAAGCACCTCCCCCCCACCCTGCCCAGCCTCATAATTTTCCCAGGTTCGGGCCACTACTAGGCCTTCTGGTTTGACCTGGAAGGCCTAGTAGCAGCCAGAAGCACTCGGGTGCGCCACCGCCACCTGACTCCGGGGCTGGAGCCCCAGCACCACCAGGTAGGGCAAGCCCTGGAGTGAGGGGTTTAAAAAAAAATATTTTGTATGAGGATGGGCAGGGTGAGGGGGGAGGTGCTCCCTGGCGCCTCTTCCACCTCCCTGCCCCCACCCGAATGGGTTCAGAAACCAAACTTTGTTCGGCTGGTTCGGGCAGGGGGCGGTTCGTAGTCAGGGTGTTGGCGAACAGGCCGAACACTCCGAGTTTGGGCTGAACCCTGAACTTCCAAACCGCCTTTACATATTCCTAATGAGTACGTGTTCAAGGAGATTGTGCAGGACATGGAGGTGGCGGGACACCACAGGACCATGGCGAAATGCATGGAACAGGGGGGGGACAGGTGCTTCTGACCAGGTAGCACTGACCCCCGGAACAAGTGAGTGGGAGAGATGGTGGGAGGGGAACTGGGCACATGCAAGGGTAATGTAACCCCCCACATCCATTCCCCAACAGGTGCAAACATGACCCAGCACATGGGACTGCCAGGTGAGGGGGACAGTGGGAAACAGCCGTAGCAGTAGCCGGTGGACCAGGGTGAGGTACCATGGCAGGGGGGTGGGCACAACGGGGGTACAGCAAGGGCACGGCCAGCCAGGTGAGGCATGCCCCCCTCCCCGTACGGCATGCCCAGTGGCTTTAGGCAGGGGGATGGGAGGGGGGATGGGTGGGGCACAGGGGGGCACCAAGGAGGAGGATCGCACCCAACATGCGCCGGGGGACCCGTACGACCACCCCCAGCACTGCTCTGGGACAGGTGGCAGGTGACTGAGCCTGACTGACAGTGTCCAGATGTCTCCCCAACAGGGAAACCAGTAGCACCCCCACCAGCCGATCCCATGCCCCCGGCACAGTGGATGCAGGGGCACAGGGCATGGGTACGGCGCTGGAGGGAGGACCTGACCGAGGAGATCGTCTGGGCACAGGGGGGCACCAAGGAGGAGGATCGCACCCAACATGCGCCGGGGGACCCGTACGACCACCCCCAGCACTGCTCTGGGACAGGTGGCAGGTGACTGAGCCTGACTGACAGTGTCCAGATGTCTCCCCAACAGGGAAACCAGTAGCACCCCCACCAGCCGATCCCATGCCCCCGGCACAGTGGATGCAGGGGCACAGGGCATGGGTACGGCGCTGGAGGGAGGACCTGACCGAGGAGATCGTCTGGACCAGCATGGAGCAGGGAAAGTTGATGATCGTTGCCATTGACTGCATGGGGGCAGTCATGGAGAGGGCCCTGCAGCATGAGGAGGCCAAGAACTGGCAGCTGGTGGCAGAAATAGGCCAGGAACGGAGGTGGGAGCAGCGGGAACACACCAGGAGGATGGAAGCATTGGAGCAGCTGAATCAAACCATAGAGCAGCTGGGCGCAGAGCACTCCAGGAACATGAACAGGTTCCTGGACATTGGAACCTCATGTTACTGCATGCAGGTACCATGAGTTCATATAGCCTTGCAGCTGCTCTGCCCGACTATATGAGCTCATGTTACTGCATGCAGGTACCATGAGCTCATATAGCCTTGCAGCTGCTCTGCCCGGCACCATACTAGCTCCAGCGCCTCAGCAGTCTCCTGCGGAACCCCCACCACTACCACCACTGCCCCAGCCACTGTCACAGCCAATGGCCCCATGCATCCAGCTCCCATTCCCACCTGTCCTCCAGAGACAGCAGCCACCCAGGGAGGTCCCTCCCGCACTGCTGGAACCAACCCCCAGCCTGGCCACACAGGTCAGCCCAGAGGCAGAGTCCGCCCAGGAAATAGTTGGGGATACTGACAGCGGGGGTAAGGGGAGATCACAGACCTCCATGGCACCCACAATGTGGCCAAGGGGACAGCCCAAGAAGCAGCAGGGTCAGGGGGGCAGGGGACGGGGGAGGGGGGCGGTAGGGTGGGCCAGGAAGCAGCATGGTGGGGAGCGGGAGGGGGCACGGCACTGGGGACACAGAAGGAACAATAAACACATGGGTTTGCACTAATAACCACTTTATTGTCTGCTTAGGGTACGGGCAAGGGGCCAGGGGATCACCAAGGCACGCCGCCAGGTGGGGCCTGCCACGGGGAGCCCCCCCCCCCCTGGTTGTGGGAGAATGGAGGTGCTGGGATGACTGGAGCTGGGACCAGTCGGGGTGCGGTCACGGGGATGGGGGGGTGTCCGATGTCAGCCGCAGGGCAACCCCGGGGCTGGCCCAGTGTGCTCAAGCCCCGGGCTCACCGGCTATACACCTCACCAGGGCAGCTCGGATCCACTTGGCATAGCAGCATTCCTGCGGGATCTCTGCATTCACATAGGGAAGCATGGGTCCTGGTGGCCACTGGGGCATGGGGAATGCCAAGGCGACCCCATGGGTCTCACAAATGTTGTGTAGGACACAGCAGGCACCAATTACAAAGGCCGAGGTCTCCACAGCGAAGTCCAGCTGACCAGCGAGGCACCTCCAGCGCTGCTTGAGGGTATCATAGGCCCTCTCAACCACGGTTCTCGAGGCGCATAGCCTGGAGTTGAACAGCACCCCCCACAGGGTTCCTGTGGACCGGGTATGCCTTCATGAGCCAGTGGAGGAGCGGATAGGCCGGGTCCCCCAGGACGCAGAGGGGCATCAACACCCCCTTGATCCTGGACATCCTCATGTCAGCAAAGTCCCCATGGTACATTGGTGCATAGAGGGGTGAGATGGTGAAGATCCGGGCATTGTGGCTGCGGCCGGAGTGGCCTGTGAAGATGAAGATGTCTGTGAAGCAGCCCTGGTGGTCCACAACCGCCTGGAGCTGCAAGGAATGGTACCCATGTCTATTGATGTATTACGCAGTATCACCATCGTGGAGCTGGAGGATCTCGATGTGATTGCCATCCACAGAGCCCAGACAGTTGGGGAAGCCACCAGCCTCGAAGGCGACCAGGTCCACGAGCTGGATCACGTGATCCAGGAGCACAGCCTCGCAGAAGTCATGGAGGATTCCTGTGGCCGCACATGGTCCCACAGCCAGTTGGGGCCCCGCACTTCCCAGGCTGGGCAGCAGGCTGCAGTCCAGCTTCTCCCCCAATAAGTTCTTCTGCCTCCCCTTGTTGGCTCTGGTCCCCATCCCTCACCTGCCTCTCCGTCCTAGTCGCGCTCCAGCAGCAGCAGCAGCAACAGCAGCAGCAGCGGAGACACCCATGGGACTGGGAGATAACACTGTTTGTTTAGCGCCTCCCCATGTGCTGATCAGAAGGTTGTTGCCTTGTTAAGAAGGTTCTTCGAGATGGTGTCTAACATTCTCACAACTGGGTTGTGCACGCTCACCCTATTCAAATAACAGACCATGTGATGGTCTCAAGCTCCTGTAGTATAAAAAGCACTCTTCCCCTCAGAATGACAGTTCCTTCCAAACCTTTCTAGAAATATAAGAAAAGAATGCCATAAGGGGCTGGAAGAGTGGGTGTTCTGAGAATATTTAGTGCCATCTCAAAAAACCTTGTTTACAAGGTAGCAACCTTCTGTTCTTCTTCGAGTGGCTCCTCACATGATATTTTTACATGGCTCCACCGGGTGGGGAGTCCGTGGACGTGCCAGTGCATGGGTGGGGCATGCACACAGCTGCACATGCATCACCACTCACCCACCACTCAGCCACACCCACATAGTATCCACCATTTCCCCCGGTTGCTCCTTGCGTTGGGACGAGTGGCGGGGTGAGTGGGGATATGTGTTAGGTGGACGCACATGCACCCCCACTCACCATGGGCGCGTGCACCACGTCATTCACATGGGGCTCCCCCACCCAACAACACACAGAAATCTGCGTGTTCATGCCTGAGAGAGGCCCGTGTAAAAAGGGCGACATTCTCACAACTGTCTTATTTATACTATTTTAGGTAGGAATTTAGGATGTAATGCAATATCTATTCTGTCTTGGAAAATAAATCTGCAAATATGGTTCTGAGATTATTATGGCTGCTATTTCACTAACTCTTCTTAATGAAGTTATTGC
>QEPC01013421.1:866641-879463 GCA_003113815.1 Sphenodon punctatus
GAGGGATGTAATATGCACAAGTTTCATGAACATTGGATGCAAGATAAAGAAGTTGTAGTCATGAATGTGTATGGAGCTTTTCTTAAAATCACAATATTCAATTGCTACTGAAATCGGTTTCCTTTATTTAATCATTCAGAATTTTGGTAAACTTGGTGCCCTCCATTGGGGATACAATCTCCCTAAAGTTCATCAAAAAGTAATAAGAAACAAAAATGTTATAGCCAGAAATATGTTTTTTAGTTTTTTCCTTTTATTTCAAAAACCAAATGTCATTTTCAGTTCCCGATTGCACTGGACTAAAGATCAAACTGATCCCAACTGAACTCAATACTTTATCCAAACTCAACATTCGACCTGAACCACTGAACGGCCGAATATCCAAACTGACAAACTGAACACAGCCGAACCAAACAGGCGAACCGAACGGACGAAACGAACGCAGCTGAACCGAACAGCCGAACCCGAACTGCGATCTGTTCACCTACCCCTAGTGTAGTGAAGCTGTCCTGATGGACCCCAAGTCTCTCCCAGTCCCCTACTTTACAGCCTTTGCTCAGGACCAGTTTAAGCTCACTAAGGGTGTGGCATAGGAGCGGGTGATGCCACAAATGATCGGATGTTTGATGCCACCAGTCAGCCCCAGCGCTGTCATGGAGAGATGGTCTCAGGCTAGTGCACTTGTGTCCAGATTTGGGTGGGGTATTGCAGAGTAGCAGTAGTGACAGGGTTTGAAGGGTGTGCAAGGGATTCTCTGATAAATCTCTGGTAAATCAAGACACAAATTACGTTCTGCTGCCAGCTGACTTGGACATGTAAACACCTTTTTCTCCAAGTCCAGAATGTGAGCTCTAGCCCAGAATGTCTATCCTCCCGTGTTCTACCTTGGACCAATGAGCTGATCCTAATAGACCAATCAACCTCATGTGTCACCAGCCCTTAAACACCCTACAAGGGACATAAGGAAAGGACAAAAAGGTAGATGCTTTAAAGATACAATTTTTACTTATACCCCTAGAACTCATTGAAAATCAATGTGCGGCTAACCCCTGTGTGCCACTTTGGACTTTAAAAACGTACACCTTTTGAAATATGTTGAATGAACCATCCAGTTACTCACAGAGGTTGTCACTGTGTTTAAACTGTAAAGAAAATGTATCTGACAGAGTAAGGAAGCTTGCACTGCTGTTGCTACACTGTTGCTCTATGCATTCTGTGGGCAAGTCTAAAATATCACTGTTAATTCTGCTAGTATTGCAAAAACTAAATTCACCGAAATGCTCTGAAAAAAGGAGAAAAACATGAATATGCCTAAATAATTTGCAATAGAAAAAGAGTCATGATTTTAGGAGGCATTTTAATCTTGATCATCATGAGGTTAATATAATAAGACAATTCAGTCTTGATTATTACACAAACACAATCAATATTTTCCCTTTGCACTTCAGAGCTCATTTAATCCATAACAACATGTTACTGCCCTAGGCAGCAAGGCAAACTCTTTCAGGGTTTTCACCTACACAAGCTCTATCAGGTTTGCAGCCATAGTCTTATTCTGTGTTTCACCAAAATGCTTCCACAAGTTTCCTTAAAATGTTGACACTCAGGGCAAAGATAAAATGTGGGACCCCTGGTGGCCCCTCCCCAATTGTGGTGCTGTTTGTGGTGCATGGCTTTGAGGAGACTATTAAAGTAAATTTGGACCTTTTACAGAAAAAAAACGTAATGGCATGAAGTCCATCCATATTATTACAGAGAAGTCAAATAATGAGGCCCACTTTGGCCAGAGAGCCACTGGCACATGTGTTGTTGCCCTGCCAGATGTTCGCTTGCTCCTGGGCATGTCAGTGGTGAGCCCTGACTGTGATCCTGGATACCTCCAAGATCACAGCTCTGGCTACCATCTTTCTGATCAGGCCAAAGCCTGCCACAGCGGGCTATAACATTTGTTATGTCCCACCGCGACCCACCCTGGATCGGTCTACAATGGCTCCCCGGCATGGCGGGGCGTTGGGTGCAGTGTGGGGGTGGGGCCAAGTGGCTTCATGATCCCCACTTTTCCCGGCAGCCTGGCCACTGGCACATTTTTGTGCCACCCAACCTTGTCGGGAGCATGTTGGCAGTAGGTTCCTGAACCGGATCAGTTTGTGACAGCGGTGCTCCACCATCACTTCTGTTAACACTCACTGATAATAAAAATATTTTGTAAAATGGAAACACTAGACAACCCATATGGTATCAATAGAGGTTGGCAATTGGACAGTTGTAGAATAACATAATGTAGAAATCACCTGAGTAGGAGGGCTTAAAATACAAGCGGAGGATGAGGACATTCTTACATTGCACTGCAAGCTAGGAAGGTACAGCAATTCACCACTCAGGGAAATCAGAAAAGGGGTTGAATTAGAGCCCAGGGAGCCAGGAGTCATGTGAGTGGAAGGGTTTCATCACATTGTTACCCCAAAGGGCAATTTTTATGTGCTGCCTTTGTGGATTGACTGGGATGAAGAGGGCGGACCCCAACAACACACTGTATGCCCGATTTGCAGACAATCCACAACATTTTATTACAGTGAATATCCGTGTTAGTTCTAGCAGAAACAAAAAATGCTAAGATTCCCAAGTACCCTGAACCCTGAGTTCATTTTCACGTGAGTGAGGTAGAGCACAAAGCCGCTTGCAGAAATTCTAGCAGGAGGGCCACTCCTGGTTCATCCTTCTGGAGAAGATCTGATGGTTCAGCAGCAGTTGAAGAGCTGCTTCCTTCATCCATCCAGACTTGCTTTTTCTTATCTCTCTCTTTTTGTGATTGTTCTCCCTAGTATGTGTTCACCACCCATTAGTATTCATCAACACCTTACTTATTTATGTAAATGAGCCTATGTGCTGTTTTACAGCTAGGCCTTTTTGAATGTGGCTAACTCACTTTGCTACCATGGTCTCAACTTATGTCAAGCAAGCAATTATTCTCCAGCTAGGACCACTTTTCTCCTGTTCTGGGTAGGGATGGGCGAACAGAACCGAGTTCAGAAATTCGGTTTGGTTCGAAAATTGAGTTGGGTTCGGAAGTTCAGTTCGGTCGACCGAACTATTCGAGTTTGGTCCGAACTCCGAACTTCCGAACAAAGTTCGGAAATTCAAACCCTATTGAACTAAATGGAATATTATTTTATAGGGATGGGTGAACAGAACTGAGTTCAGAAATTCGGTTTGTTTCAGTATGTCACATGCGTATTGGGATATTCAGTGTGCTACAAGCTCTGTAAAACATTCACACATAGGAAAGGAGTCCGTTTCCCAAACAGAGTGCCAAAAAGGCAGCCAACTGTAGGATCCGACTCATATAGGGAAAGGGAAGGAGTTATACAATCATACCTGTGTGGTCATGAGGTTCCATTGAAGTCTCAGACCTGGTACATGGTTATTATTTCACTCACGTATATGTATATTTTCTTTTATGTACTGTGGTCAGCTCAAGAGATCAGAGAGAGACTGGAACTAGGTTGGTAAACATCTTAGCTTTATTTAATACAAAGTTTAAAATATACGTTTATTAGTACAACATCACAAATTCAACATTCATTCTTCCATTCATATTTTACCTATCCTCCTGTCAGGGTGGTCAACCCGTGACAGAGGTGATGGGGCCACCGAACCAGTCAATTGGTGTTGGAGTGGTAACACGAGCTGATGTTGTAGGCGTCCGACTTGAAACTGTCCTCAGTCTGGGTTGTATAGGTCTCTAGTCCCACCAGACATACAGTTGTTGTCAGACAGTTTTCATTCTTGTCCTCCCACGCCTTGGATATGAGACCTGAGTCATCAGGATACATCTGTGGCTGTGGCTACCACCCGTCTTGGTTGTCCTTTGCCACATTTCATAAGTCTCTGTTTTTAGCTATATGCCCACAACTGTTGCGTATGCTCTCATACTCCAAAATAAAGCTGTTCCTGCAAATTCTTGTGTAAGCACTTGTGGTTATTGCTGTATTGGCAGATTCAATAAAAAGTCTGTCAAAGTTCAGTTCACATAAAGGCCTTATGCAGTTTCTTCAGCCTGGACGTTTCTAACTTCTAAAGTCACTCATACTCCTCACAGGTTTGGTTCAAAAATCAAGTTCAGTTCGGAAGTTTGGTTCAGTTGACTGAACTGGCCGAGTTCAGTCCAAACACCGAACGTCCAAACCACATTCACCCATCCCTAGTTCTGGGTGTACAGACCCCAACAACACGACAGGGCTGGAGCCATAGGAGCAGAGCTAGATCAGTCAGGAAGGGGAGCCAGCTTGGAGGGAGCAATATGTAGTAGTGCTCCAGGGTCAGCTGTTGTCACCCTGTTGTAGAGGTATAACACCCCTCTGCCACCCAGGAAAGGACAAGGAGGGGGTCAGGAACATCCTGGAGGGTAGAACCTTAGCACCAGAAAGGGGTCTTAGTGTTCTCAGGAGACGGCTGCCTGGGAGCCCCTAGACAAGAGTGGGGAAACCCTCTTGAGCCCTGGTGAGAGTACAAGCCATGGGAGAAAGATCTGGTAGCTCAACCAGAAGCTAGAGTAGCAGTACCAGGAGCTGGTAGTCCCACCAAAAGAGGATAGAGGAAACTTACCAGCAGGGAGGAGAAGGGCTCAGGGTGGGGACCTGAAGGGAGTACAGCAATGAGAGATTCTAAAGGATGGCTCTGGCTAAGTTGCTGTTCTTTACAAGGCATGCTCTGTACATCCTAAAAAAATTGAGTTATAAGGTAGAGAATTCAACTTATCCAATTCAAAGCAATCCAGTTAATTTGTCAGACCTGGTCTAGGAAAACATATTTCTTTGACTTAACCAGAAATTAGAGTTATGTAAGTTCAGTTTAGTCTATTTGTGCTCTGTTGGGTTCTAAGTATTCATAAAGAATAATATTTGCAAAATAAGTTACTCTTATCTTGACTAAGAAAGACAACATAACACCTTTGTGGATTAAATGGTTGTTTTGGGAATGGACTTGGGACAACTTTTTGCTCCTCTCCCTTTACACTTTAAAAATGGTTATATTTGGATGGGGATGTGCAAAGGAGACCAGTTTTGTATTTCTGGTTTCTATTTTAGTTTCAGTACCAGTTTTCTTTGGGTTTCTAATCTCAAAATTTTGGGAGATAAATTTTTCAAAATTAAATTGAACTTGCATAGCTCCCTCCTTTTTAAGAGGAAAACAAGAGGCTGCACACTTTGGGTTGGTATGTGTGGGAGTGTGTGGGGGTGTCTTTAAATGAGATGCTACCATGCATTGTTGTCTAGGAGACAAGCATCCAACTGCCTGTCTGAAGGTAGAGCAGAGGAATGAGCACTCCTTCGAGCCATTCAGCACCCACTCATGGTCATGGTACGCTGCCAGAAACCTGGAATGCGCGGTGTGGGACAAGTCAGAAAAGTGTGTGGCATGCATGCCCTGCCTGTATGAAGTGGGGTGGCCACACATGACTGGTCACATGGTCATAGGCACTGTGGGAAGGGGACACAGACTTTGCAAGTCACAGGAACTGGCCGCGCGTGCTGGGGAGCCTGGTTCCCCAATGCTCATGCCCAGGACATGTCAGTTTCAAAGGCTATCCCAGCATGCTTCCCAGTCCTCCATTGTCCATGGAAGAGGGAGTACAAGGTGTCTTCTGTTACAGACACACCAGGAGTTTCCTGTTAAAACCCCTTCCCATGCATTCCTCCTGAGTGGCTGCTCCACAGCTATACCATTGGCAGCCAACGGCCCTTCCTGCCTCAGCCTTGCTCATTTAAAAACACTGTGTGTGTGTGTATTATCCAAATCCACATTTTGGATGTAACCTAATTTTGGGAGTAAATAGTATGTTCCAGCTCCTATAGTCACATTTCTAGAATTTACATTTGTTGCACTCTAACTGAAGCAACTGAAGGTCTATAATGTGATCAAGGCTTATGTTTTAGCCTCAGTATCTTGTCCTTGATTTTATGGGTTTGTTGTATGACCTGTTTGTAGCCTAGTAAAAGCTACTTTGTCCCATAAGAGCAGTGTGGCTACAAGCAATGATGTCAGGTCAGCTGAACAACCCCACAGGAAGCTGACATTTTAATGAGTGCCTATGACTGGAATGACCTGGAGCCAGTTAATTAAATAGATCAGAGTAAAAGTAATGTTTTTTGATACATTTATTAATTAGCACTATATGCTGTCTTGTCAACAGATAATTTCATTTATGTCTTTCTGCCTCTGTTTCATTAACATGCAGAATTCACTCCTGTTGGAGTGCAAGACTACATTTTGACATTAATAATGGGCAACAGAATCGAATCTTGAATATTTGTAAGGTGTGACAAATTGTTGTGGACTCCTAGCCTTCCTTGTCAAATCTACATTTGCTCTTTAAGGTGTATTTCCCCTACAATTAAGACATTTGTTTTGTATTCTTCTCTTCTGTACTAAAGCCACTCTGGTTGTTGAATCTGATTCTGCAAAAAGTGTTTATCAACACATGATGGAAGTTTCAAATGAATGTTGATTTGTACAGGGACAAAGGTGATTTTTTTTGGCAGGTAAGTAAAAAAGAAAAGAAAGGAAAACCCCAAAACATTTATTTATAGTTTAAAGGTATTGTTTGATGAAATGTTAGGTGCTTTTTCTCCCACCTGTACCAAATTGAAGCAATCCTGAAATAGGTCACCATCTTTTTAATAGACAGTGACACAGGCTGCAAACCACACACCACTTAATACACAATCATCCCATTGAAGGCCGTGGGAAGTACATAGATGTTTTTAGGGTCTTCGTTTATTTGTTTGTTTCATTTTCTGAGTCTGGCATCCAATAAAATGTTGTCATTTTAGTGAGCATTTCTAGTAAGTCTTTGTAATAAGGAAGCTGAAAAGATGACAAAGGAGTCCTTGTACATCTGATTGTGTACAGAATTGGCTAAGACCAACTGTGATGAATGAATTGGGATATCTCATGGAATACTCAATTAAATTTGAATGTGTCTTTGAACAGAACATAAAATTTACTTCTGCTGGCCTGTTCATTCGGACACGGATTTGGCTACTGTCATCCATGCTTTCATCACCTTGAGGCTAGACTACTGTAATGCGCTCTATGTGAGGTTGCCCTTGGTGATGGTTCAGAGGCATTAGAATGCGTCCTCCTTATGGGAACGTATTACCATGAGCACATAACACCGGTGCTCCGTTCGATGCACTGGTTGCCAATAGTCTTCTTGACCCAATTCAGGGTGCTGGTGATGACCTTTAAAACTGTAAACGGCCTGGACCCCATCTATCTGTGGTATCACCTGGCTCCCTGTGTCCCATCATGACCTCTGCAGTCAGCTGGGGGAGCCTTCCTGGAGGCTCTGGTTTTTTTGACAGGTCTCAACTGTGAGGAGGGCATTCTCAGCTGTTGCACCTTTTTTATGGAACTCCCTTCCCCAGGAGGTGCGGCGGCGGCAGGCGATCTGGCGGCCTCAGTGCCGGCTGTGGCTGCCGGCGTCAGAGACGTTCTAGGCCTTCCGGGGAAACCCGGAAGTTCCCCGGAAGGCCTAGAGCATCTCTGACGCCAGCAGCCACAGCCGGCGCTGAGGCCTCCGGACCGCCCGCCGCCGCTGCCGCCGCACCCGGAGCTCCGCAAAGGTAAGCACTCAACTTTAGTAGGGGTGATCCCTGGGGGGTTGGAGGGGTGTTAAACACCCCCCCCCAGGGATCGGATCTATACTTACCGGCGGCTGTGGGGACGCCGCGGCCGCTGGTGCTGGGGGGTGGGCTCTTTTTTTTAACAAAAATCCAGGCTGGGCAGGGTGGGTGGGGGGTGTCCCCCCTTCCACTCACGCAGCCTGGACTCGGGGAGGTTTTTTTTTTTTTTTACTTTTTTGGTGGGGCTTTGCTTACATTGCAGCCATTCATTTAAATGGCTGCAATGTAAAAAAATCCGGTACCCGGAATCCGGTAACTGGATCGGATTTACCAGGTTGAATCCGATAATGCCGGTATGCCCAGTACCGGCATTATCGGATTCTGGATTTACCGGTATTCCCACCCCTAGCAGTCAGAGAGGGAGGAGGACGACAACCAGTCAAGGACAGAGTGGTGGAAGCCCAAAGAGTAAAGCGAGTCCAATAGGACACCATAAATACAGCATGGGGTTTCCCAGGACCCCAACCCAACTGCAGTGCACAGTTCTTCTCAGGGTAAAAGCCAGCTGCTGAAGCCAGGCAGGTAATGGTAGAATAGCCAAGACAACATTAGCCAGCAGAACATGTGGCTAATGGGGTATGTGGATGGATTGATGTAAGAGTGGGGGACAAAAGCGTGAGTTCATGGCCACCATGGCAACCATGGGCCTGTCTTGAAGTAGTTACCGGCCCAACACATGATGGGGGACATACCTTGTATCTGATCTTCTGCACCGGCCTTGAGGTGGGAGATCCATTCGTGGGGGAGGTGTTAGATGAACCCTTGTCATGGACAGATCATTACCTCCTGCAGACTTGTCTCCCAGCACACGTTGGCCCCTGGAGAGGTGTGGAACTAGTTCGGTTGGTCTGCCCCCAGAGACTGATGGAACCTGAGAGGTTCCAGAATACCTTTTGGGAAATTCCCTCCAATCTTGACGACCATCCACTCAATGACCTTGTTACCTTTTGGAACACCTTGTTGACTGAGGCCAGTGACCAGGTGGTTCCGAGGCATCCACTTCCCCAGCATTACCACCGCAGGCTTCCTTGGTTTACTGAGGGCATGTGATGGTTGAAGCAGAAGGGGTGGCGGTGGTGCCGATCTCATACTGAAGCTGACTGATTGCAACATAGAGCCGTTTTACAAGCCTATTCTTTTTACAAGGAATTCTTTGCTACCCTTATAGCAGCTGAGAAGTCTTGTCCAATGACTTTTCCAAGTGGTGAGGGGGCTAGTAAGTGCAGCCTCTCTCTGCCTGGAACTTGAACCATCGGATGCCTGCTGTGACCTGTTATTTGTCTATTTCATGGATAAAATAACTCTGATTCACTGCGACTTCACCACCACGTTTTATACAATGGGAGAACCAGAGACTGTGGAAGTCCTGCCTTGTCTGGTTTCATGGGATCATTTGCAGTGGATGTCATCCTCTGATGCGTGGATGCTCTTGGAGTTGTCAGAGCCACCTTTTGCAAACTGGATTCATGCCCATCCTGGCTGGTTAAGGCCAGCAGGGAGATATTAGGACCATTGCTGGTGCGGGTGGTAAATGCCTCCCTTCAGGAGGGCAGAGTACTGAACTGCCTCAAGGAGGCGGTGGTGCAGCCTCTGTTCAAGAAACCATCATTTTACACTGATGCCCTAACCAGTTATCGCCGTGTCTCTAATCTTCCCTTTTTAGGGAAGATTATTGAACGGGTTGTGACTCAGCAGTTGCAGGAGCATCTGAATGGCATCAGTTTCCTGGATTCCATGCAATCCGACTTTCGTCTGGGTTTTGGTACTGAGACTGCACTTGTGGCTTTGGTCAAAAACCTCTGTCAAGAATTGGATTGGGGCAGATAGACCCTGCTAATTCTGTTGGCTGCTTTTGATACCATTGACCATGAGATGTTGTTGAGTCGCCTGCGGAACCAGGTCAGGGTGGGCAGAGTTGTCTTTGACTGGTTCTACTCATTTCTGGCTGAAAGAACACAGTTGGTGGTGCTCGGGGATTGTTCTTCATCTCCTTGGGACTTCTCGTGTGGGATCCCGCAAGTTTCTATTTTTGCCCCCTCTCCTGCTCAATGTGTACATGCAGCCGTTGGGTGAGGTCATGAGAAGGTTTGATGTTTGGTGTCATCAATATGCTGATGAAACTCAGCTCTACCCCTCATTTTCATCTGATCCAGACCCCGCAGTCTTGGTGCTTACTTGTAGGGATGGGTGAACAGAACCGAGTTCAGAAATGTGGTTCAGTTCAGAAATTCAGTTCGGTTTGGAAGTTCAGTTCAGTTGACCGAACTAATCGAGTTCGGTCCGAACTCTGAACTTCTAAACAAAGTTCGGAAATTCAAACCCCATTGAACTAAATGGAATATTATCTTATAGGGATGGGTGAACAGAGCCAAGTTCGGAAATTCAGTTCGGTTCGAAAATTGAGCTTGGTTCGGAAGTTTGGTTTGGTCGATCGAACTGGTCGAGTTTGGTCCAAACTCCGAACTTCCGAACCACGTTCACTCATCCATACTTAGTTGATGCTTGGAGACTGTAGGGGACTGGATGAGGGAGAGTCGACTGAAACTGAATCCTGACAAGATGGAGGTGATGCTAGTGGGTAAGGTAATGGGTGTGATGTCCCATTATTGATGGGTTTCGTCCCCCCCAGGTTTGCATGGAAATATGCCCTGAATAGCTTAAAAACTCTTTCTGATTGGCTGGGATCCTCTATAAGAAACCAGTCTGGGAGTCCCTGGCACCTCTCAAACCCCCAGAAAGCACTGCTTTCACAGGGTGCCATTCCAAGAATGCTCTCTGGGGGATGGGGGAGTGACTCCTCTAGAGTCCCTCTAGAGTTGCCTCTGGCCCATCCAATGGGAGAGGGGCAGGAGGTAAGGGGGAAGGAGAAGGAGGAGACTGCACAGGGAGTGGTTTACATTCCCCGTCTCCCCCTGCAGGTTAGCTCTGGACTTTGCTTATCACTCACTCTAAGCAGCCCCTCCCCCTCCTGTAAGGCTGACAAGGAGCTGCTTAGAGTGAGAGAGAGGCAGAGCCAGCTTTTATCTGGCCCCAATCAGCACTGTAGGAGGGTTGCCTAGAGTCTCCCCAGCACATACAGGAGTTGCACTGATGGGAGGCTTGGAAGCAGGGAACATGGGAAGCCTGGCTCAGGGTGAACTGCATCTGGGGTGATTTGGAGGGGGAGGGTTGCCCAGATGCCCATATAGAGGATCCGCCCCTAGGAGGGGGATTAGGTGGGAGTTTGTCAGTTGAGTTATATATATATATATAAACTCAACTGGCAAACTCCCACCTAATCCCCCTCCTAGGGGCGGATCCTCTATATGGGCATCTGGGCAACCCTCCCCCTCCAAATCACCCCAGATGCAGTTCACCCTGAGCCAGGCTTCCCATGTTCCCTGCTCCCAAGCCTCCCATCAGTGCAATATATATATATTGTGAGCTGCCCTGAGCTTTTGGGGAAGGGCAGGATATAAATCAGTAAATACATTCATATTTAGTAGCGCCTAGCTTTTTATCATTCGCAGGGGATATAGGTGTAAACTTCATCTTCTGTAATTTCTTTCTTTTGCTGGCAGGCATAAAGGACAAAATCTTGACTAATGCCAAATATCTCTCGCTGAGAATTTGAGAGCGAGGACATTCAGTATCCTTCTGGTTCCGTGTGCTTTGGAGAATCCGTATGTGGTTCTCTAACTGTATTCTGTATGTGGTTCTGTACTTGAGGCTTTCCATTTAAATCCCACCCAAGATTATGAGGCGATTCTGAAAGCATATGGTGAGTTGGTGAGTGAGTTGTGACTCTTTATGGTTATTCCATCAGTTACTAAACAGGGGGCTAATTTAAAGTCATCTTGGTTTGATGAGGCCTGTAAAAGAGCCAAGCGTAATTTGAAATGCCTGGCCCGGGCTGTGAGGACGGATAGCCATAATCAGGCTGTATTAGATCATTTTGTCTCTTTGAGAAGAGCTTACAAAAATCTGCTGAGGGTGAAAAACAGCCGATACCAATCTTCCTTATGGTCGAATCTGGAGGCAGAAACTAATGATGGAAATTCAGCTAAATTCTAGTCTATACTCAAATCAGCTTGGACCCTGACAGTCCGGAATGAGATGGTTGATATCCCCACAGTTAAATGGGAAGCATATTATAGGGATATTTTTTCACATACAGGTATCAATTCCAGGGAGCTGACATTACATCCCCCTGATTGTTTTCCTCATTGTGAGCTGGTTACACCAGAGGAAATTAGCTTATTTATTCTCCAACATAAGCCCACGAAGGCCCCTGGGATATATTTTATCCTGGCGGAGCTACTAAAATCTAATGTAGAATGGTGGCGTAAGGTCTTGGTTTGGGCATTCACCGCCATTAATGAGTCAGGTAAGATTCTTAGAGGGTGGTCCCAAAGCATTGTGGTGCCTATTTTTTTAAAAAGAGGACCCTAAAGAGCCAGCTAACTACTGACCAATTAGTTTGCTGAGCATGATAGGCAAATTTTATTCTAAATCTCTACTGGCCAGACTCCAGCTTTTGGTGGATTCCAGGAAGCGTATAGGGTGGGGAGATGGGCTTCAAGAAAGGTGGTTGAAATCTAGACTGTAAATTTGTTTTGTTGACCTGAAGACAGCTTTCAACTCAGTAAGTAGGGAAAGGTTATGGTTTAAACTGAAACAGTACCTGATAGACACTAGATTACTTTTTAATGTCCATTCATGCGCATACAACTCTCCAAGTAAGAACTAACAAAAAAGTCAGGTTAACCCAACCTATCGCAGTTTCAAGAGGTGTTCGCCGGGTTGCTTGTTAACATCTCTTCTTTTTAATCTATTTATTAATAATATAAAGGATGCCTTAACAAACCCCTCTTTCCACCCTGTGGAGGTAGGGAATCACTTCTTTTCTGCCTTGCTATTTGCAGATGACACAGCTCTTATTTCTCATACTCAGATTGGTCTTTGGCGGCTAACGTCTGCCTTTTGTATATTTTGTAAAGAAGAGTTGCTTCAAATTAATGACTCCAAGGGTGAAAAAAGACATGACGTTAACCACCCTTTAACCACCCTTGGTGGTTATTTATGCATGTTGCAGGGCTGTATTGGTGCCCTATGCAGCCCTGAAACATGCATAAATGACCACCAAGGGTGGTTA
>QEPC01013421.1:881754-899572 GCA_003113815.1 Sphenodon punctatus
CAGGTTTTACAACACTGCCTAAATGACAACAGACTTGGGGCCAGGCGAGCTTCCTCTGGAAGGGAGTTCCAAAGGCGCGGCCCAGCCACCGAGAATGCCCTCTCCATTGTGGCCCCCCGCTTTACGCGGGGAACCTCCAGGAAGGCACCCCCGGCCGACCACAGGAGCTGCTCTGGGACACAGAGGGCGAGGCGGTCCCTGAGGTACGAGGGGCCCAGACCGTGAAGGGCCTTATAGATCAACACCAAAACCTTGAACCTGGCTCGGCACGCTATTGTCAACCAGTACAGAGTCCGGAGCACTGGTGTACTGTGCTCCCGACGACCCGTCCCCGTAAGGAGATGGGCCGCCGCATTCTGCACTAGCTGCAGCCTCTGAACCAGGAATAAGGGAAGCCCCATGTAGAGCACATTGCAGTAGTCCAACCTCGAGGTGATGAAGACATGGATGAGGGAGGCCAGGTCTGGGCTGGAGACGAACAGACACAGCCTCCGCACCAGATACAACTGGCGGAAGGCAGCCTTAGTGACTGCGTCCACCTGCCGCTCCAGGCGGAGGTCCGTGTCCAATATCACCCCCAGACTCTGGACCTGCTGAGCTATAGGAGGACGAACTCCCCCAATCAGGGGGGCCACTACCTCCCTCGTTCTCCCCACCAACATCACTTCCATCTTATCGGGGTTGAGCTTCAGTCTGCTCTGCCGCATCCATTCTGCCACAGCCTCCAAACACTGGGATAGCAACGAGACAGCAGGGTCTGGGTCAGTTGAAAGCTTAGCATAACAGATTGTTATGTTATTGTTTAACATAACAATGTAAAAAAAGTCAAATATGCATCAAGCATAAATTCAATAAACAAGTGTACATATCATATGAAGATTAGTGCAGAATCTATGGTCCTTATTGACATGTTTCAACCTATTGGTCTTCTTCAGAATAACGTGAATCTGGAATTTACTACATTCCACTATAATATATAATATAATTACTCTGTGTTCCAAAATGTAATAGAATACAGTATAATTATTAAACATATTTTACAACATATCCAATCTTATCAAATAATACCCAAATTATCCTTTGTCAGTCTCAAAAAAAGACTATGCAGTCCAAAAATTAAATGCCCCAAATACAAAAGTGGTTGTGTAATAAACAAAATATATAATATACTTGTTATTTTATAATCCAAAATTTGATACACTATAATTTTTTAGAAAGGCATAAGCATATATTTTGCAACATATCAAATCTAGTCAAGTAATACCCAAATAGTCTATTGTCAGTCTCAAAAAGTACTATAAGTCTAAAAAAATCCCAAATACAAGTGACTGTGTAAGTAAGTAAGTAAGTAAGTAAGTAAGTTAGTTTATTGTGGATTTAGCTTTCGTCGTATCCAAAGAAAATAATAGACTTATACATTTGACACAATAGAACTAATGTAAAAATAAATATTAAATTATTAAAACAAATAGTACACTTAACAAATTAATACAGTTGACAAAGTAAAAGTAATGTAGAATTAAATATTAAAAACATAATACAGGGTAATACCGTCCACAAGATAATATCAGGGAGACATGCAATTTCAAGGCCCTAAAAACTCAACATCTAGCCAATATATGGTCCCAATACCAGTACTTTCAGGAGGCAGGCTCATTTAGCAAATGTATGCCGCATTCTATCCTGAGGTCTGCTAATTTGCTGCCGAACAGCCCTCCTTCTTTTAAGGGCTAGGCCGATAAATATTGCAATGGCTGTTAAGGAATCCGCTGATGTTAAGGTCAGTAGATAAATGAGTTTCTGACTATCCGCAGCAAATGACGGGGATTGTAATAGGGCGGCTATCCAGGTCTCTTTTAATTTCTGGTAGTATGGGCATTGGAATACAAAGTATGCAACTGTTTCCACGACTTGCATGGACTGTGTAAAAAAAACAACTTTAAAAGCAAAAGTTAACAACTTCTAAACATGCACCTTTTAGTATCTCCAAAACAGTGGCAGAGGGACAAATAAAATCACTCCTCATTCCCAAGAGCAAATCTAAACAAAAAACAAAGTATTAATCAATAACTCATAACCAAAATAAAAAATGTATTAAAAAATAAAATAAACTTCTAAACCTATACCCTTTAAATAATTACCTTTACCAGCAAAAACTGTGAGGAACTTCTAGTCTATATTCAACCCTCTCCAAATAAACTAATAAACATAAACAAAAGTTTAATCGCTCCTTGAGTTAGGGACAAATCTAAATGAATCATCAACTTTTACCTCATAACCACTATAATGGAACAAACTTGTATATCTGTAATCTTAAAATCCTGCCTCTTACCAACAAAAGACAATGACTCTTAGTATATACTCCTCTCTCTCCAAAGGAAAAAAAAGTCCACACTAAGGCTTCTGAAGTGGCAGTGGAGTTCGTTGCTCCGTGGGTGGGTGGTGCGTGGAGATGGGTGTTGCGCAGGAGCATGCACGTACCTACACCCACCGCATGTGGTGTTTACACAGATGCCTCCACCCATCTACACCCAGCGAAATAGGGGAGGCATCTCATGTGAAAAGGGCCCATGTTGCAGGGCTGAAGTGTTGCCCTGTACCATGTATAATAAAATGTAACACCCATTTTATTGGTGTTAGAGTGTCTGTGTAAAAAGGGCTTAATTGACAACCCTCATGTCAGCAAACTCAATCCACATGCATTCTCAAGGCTACATTTAGCATACCAACTGACCTAAAGACCTTTGCATTACCCATAACTTTAGAGCAACAATACCTTATTAGAAACCTCCTGGATTTGGGTCCTCTATGTAGGAACCTAAATGCTTACAAAAGTCAGAAACCCTAATGTTCATATGTATATATTTATACAGCTACAACAGTATGTTATTACTTATTAAACCAAAATAATTTATAAAAGGTCTTCCTTTCCCAAACCGTCTAAGAAAAACAACCGTAACAAATTGCTGTGTAATCATCCAAAAAGCTACCATTTAGGCAGCCTCTGTTGTACCATTTCTGTCCCACTGTTTCTCTCTAATGACCCCAAATGATATAACCTGTCAGACCTTGTAACCCACTCGTTCAAAATGAATGCTGAAATAAAATACCACAGTTCCAACATGGTGTTGTGATCCTATTGAACAAAACAATTTTTTATAAAAAAAGTTGTAAATATAATGCTTATGGCTATCTATTACAAAAACCTCTTCAATTCCAGGGAGTCATTAAGGCCAGCAGACTTCACAGTTTTCAGTCTAAAAATCCAAAAGGCTTCCCTTTGAAGCAACCTCTGTTCAACCCAACCCAACCCAACTCAAATATGAGTTGTGCAATTGCTAAACTGTCTTAACTGTATAATCTGCCCATCTGATTCAAGTGCTTTAATTTTAAGGGAATATTTACAAAATTTACGATGTCCACATTTGAAATGACCCAATATTGATCCCCCAATTCCCACATGGGATATATTTTGGGGTGTGTGTCTGTGTGTAAAAACTCTGCTCTCACTAACATCTCCTTCAAATTCCTGCTTCTTTTATATGAAAATAAGGGAGGTGAACCACAAAAAAGTATATGCTGAACTATTCTCCAATATTTCATAATGGTAGAATGAATCTTTGAAGAGAGGTGTCCCTAAGGGTATTTTCAGATGTTACGAGATCACAGTGAACCACGGTGAATACCCACCTGTGGTCACTGTGGCTCGAACGTCTGTTTGGCGACTGCCAGATGTTCGCCACGGTCAATACCCGCATGGGGTCAATTTGAACCACGCTTCCCGGGCTAGCCGGGGGAATGTCCCGGGAAGCGTGGTCAAAAAGCGTGGGACCAAAAAAAAGTAACGACTGGCCGGTTGCCACGGCCCGGGATCCCCGGCGGGATCCCGGGCCACAGCACATCCGGCCCGACACGGCGGCTGCAGTGGCCCTGCCACCCGCCTGTCTACCTGGAGGGCGGGCGGCGGGGTGCGTGGAGGGGGCGGGGCTGTGTGGCCGCACGTTGCACCGTGAGGCCCCGCCCCCTCTGAGATTCCCCGCCGGCATCCCCCGGCACGCCTGATATGGCGTGACGGGGTGACCTTGGCGGGGAATGAAAGGGTTGTTTTCGGTACGGGGCCAAGCGGCCCCGTAACGTCTGAAAACACCCTAAGTCAGAGGACAGAACACACAGTCTGAGACCTTGAACTGTCCTTTACATATTTATCTAAAAATCACTTTGTGTAAAATTGAATGCCCTTCTCTGTGCTGATTCTAATAAATTGGTGGGATATCCCCTCCTCCGAAAATTATCATGCATACGTGAGGATTCCAAAAGAAATTTCTCATAATTTGAACAGTTCCTATGTATCCTCAAAAATTGACTGTAGGGTAAATTCTTCCTCAAATGGAATGGATAGAAACTCTTAAAATGTAAATAAGTGTTGCAATCGGTTGGTTTAGAATATGTGGAGGTATCAAAATCGTCCAATCCTAATGAAACATCAATGTCCAAAAATGTGGGGGTTTTGTAAGCTGTAATGTAGATCAAACTTAATTAAAAGATGGCATTGGTTCAATCAACCATGAAATGAAATCAGTGATTCAACAGAACCTTTTAAAATAATAAAAACATCATCTATATATCTATCCCATTAAAAAGTGCTCAAAATAAGAATTACTGTCTGTGTCATACACAAATGAATGCTCAAATGCATCCAGAAAAATATTAGCTACTTCTGGCTCCATTGAAGACCCCATTGCTATCCCTAAATTCTGAATATAGTAAAGTATCCTGAAAACAAAAATAACTTCTTGACATCACAAGTTCCAACATTCCAGCTAAATGACCCACTGGTGGACCTTCTGACCTATTTCATTCCAAGGAAGTTCTTTTCCCAGGTCCTGTTATTTAAGAAACCTGTCCAGAACGCAGGGTAAAGCCCTAGGGGCTGATACTCTGTAGCTATGTGCTTGTGTTATTTTTTTATTGGATTGTGGCTATTTTTTGTACTACTTTAATTTTTATTATTGATATAGATTATTAGGCCTTTGGCCTAGTTTATCAGGCCATATTCTAACTCGGTGGCACATGGGTTGCTTCAGGATTTTGGGTATTTGTGCCCTGTGGTGCCATTCTGCTAGAGGCCTAAGCCCTAATATTCCAATAGTAATCTGTAGTTGTCCTTGTTTGGCAAAAAGCCCTGTTTATACAATTTTGGTCTGTGTAAGCTTGACCATTAGTTGGTGTAAAGGGCTAAGAAGGGTTTGAGATATTTATTTTTGGCACTTGTCAAAGGGCATAAGGTCTGTGAAATGTCACAGCAGGGCCTAGGAATATCCTTTTTAGTGCCCGTTGATGGGCTAGGCCTGCGTGGGTCTAACCCTCTAGATTTTCTACCATTAATCAGATGGTGCCCCCCTTGTTACCCTATATAATCTTCTAATTATAGTTCCACTGACGTTAGAGATCTGCACTTTCAGTTCTTGTCGAAGGGCAGGTCTCTTTTTGGCTCTAAGTGTATACTTTAGATTTAATTTTATAATTATGCCGCATCTCCAGTAAATTTTCTGTTATTTTTATTGTACGTGGGTTGTAACCCAGTTCAAGGCACCTTTGTGTGCTTTGGTTGTGTTGTATAAATTTTTGTATGTATGTTTTGTTGGAGAAGGCCATTGGCTATGCAATAAAATTTATTCATTCATTCGCTCTCTTGACTAATGCCAAATATCTCTCACTGAGAATTTGAGAGTGAGGACATTCAGTTTATCTTTCTGGTTCTGTTTGCCTTGGAGAATCCGTATGTGGTTCTGTAACTGTATTGTTTAGTTTCATAAAGCATACCAGGATAAAATAATAAAATATGAGAGGAATATAATGAAAGCTTTGTGCTGACTAATGTAGCATACTTGTGTACAACCCAGATCCCTCTGTGCTGGAGCCCAGGAACAAAGTATAAGCACTGCTGGATCCATGCAGTTGGGGGCAGTAGCAGGTTCCCCCATTTAGCTCAATGGGTACAATGGAAGAGCACGGAACACATGCACCCAGCCACAATGGCCACCAATCACTCTGGGGAAAGGAGGGGGGGGAAATGTGTGTACTCTCTATGGAAGTGGAGACTGATCCCACCTAGCTGCAACAGCTACCTTCCACACACTCCCCCAATCCCCGTTATGCTCATACCATGTTCCCCACATCTGGGGGTAGATAGGCATGCTGCGTCTGTTGGCCTGCTGTGTGTACAGATCTCCCCCATGCCTCTAGACCCCTGAGTCCATCTTAACGTCATTCCAGTTTCATAATGAAAATTTAAATTTAGACAACGGCAACAATTATAAAGGTGCAATCCTGACTCAGTAAAGACAATGGGAATGATCCCAAACCCCTGCACATTCAGGTAACATGTGGGCATGTGCACAGGCCCATGCAGTTTGGTAGTACGTGCCATAGTCCCCATAGCAGGAGTATGGGTGGGGTGTGCACAAGTTGTGTTTCATGCTTGCAATGCATGGCTTGGAATCGGCCCAAATGGCTGTAATCTTTAAGTGGTGTGCTCCAGAGAAGTCTGATTGATTTTGATGAAGTCAGGATTATACCTTAAAAGGACATTGCCATTTGCGGTGTTTGTGAAAATAACAGAAAGACAGATATAGAAAATGACCAGCACATGGTACAGTAAAAAGGCAGATGTACAGTGTAGTGGCAGGAGTTGATATACTTTAGCTTGCATATAAAATTGTCATATTTCAGTGCATTGTGACTAATGCACTGGGAGGAAGGATACAAATGAAGAAAATGTCAGTTCAGATAAGTGAATAATCAAATTCAAAGAAAAAACAGATGAATAGGACTTCAAGGCTAATGATGCAAGAAGAGCGAAAGGAGCCTGACATATAAAAATACAGCTGCCCTCTCCCACATTTCCAGGGAAAGGATGTCAAGCATCATACAATGCAACCTTTCTGATAGTGATATTCTAATGAAGTATGGTGCTCCAGATAGGCCCAGGGTCCAGGACATCGCAGGGTGAAAGCCTACTCGCTCATACTTTTTTTTTTTTTATTATTATTATTATTATTATTATTATTATTATTATTTTATTTTTAAATTACCATGTCCCTCCTGCCTCTGGTAGCTCGGGGTGGTGAACAACACAAATATAAATACAATAAAATACAATAAAATGAAATATTTAAAACAGTAGTAAAACAACAAAATCAATAAATCAACCAAAGGGTGTGCAGAATACAAAGCCCTCCCCACCTCCCAAACTATCCTCTACCCATCCCCCCACCAAATGCCTGGCGGAAGAGCCACATTTTGCATTGATACTGGAAGGCAAGGTGATTCGGTCTGAGGTGAGTCCCCACCGGGAGTGAGTTCCAGCACCGGTGTGGCCGGCAAAAACTCCCACCTGTCAATCACCACCCATCTATAGTGTTGCACCTCCAGGAGGGTGCTCCCCAACTACTGCAGGAGCCTAGGAAGTTAGGCAGTCCTTCAGAAAACTAGGGCCCTGACCATTTAGGGCTTTATAGGTCAAAACCAGCACCTTGAATTGGACCCAGAAGACTATAGGCAACCAACGCAGAGAAAGGAGCACTGGCATAATATGCTCCCGGCAACACATCCCAGTAAGCAGATGGGCTGCTGCATTCTGCACCAGCTGCAGCTTCCATACGGTCACCATGGGCAGCTCCACATAGAGCGCATTACAGTAGTCCAGCTTTGAGGTGACAAATGCGTGGATTACAGTGGCAAGTTCGGAGTCCGAGACATACAGACAGTGCTGTCTCTTCAGATATAACTGTCAGAAGGCACTCTTAGCCACAGTCAATACCTGGCAATCCAGGCACAGCTGTGGATCCAGGAGCACTCCTAGGTCCCTCACCTGAGACAGAGCCCAAGCATGTGGGCGAAAAAGGGTACACTTTACTGGGGTTCAGAGATCCAGGGTGGTCTGACCCAGGCTGCAAACATCATGAGGGGGGAAAAAATGTTTGTAGATCATGACGCAGAAGATATTTATGGAAACTTATGTACCTATGGGGTGTCCAGATCTTGTGATTTTTGTTGGTGCCAGGGCCAGCCAATCAGAAGCAGAGTTAGAACAGAACACCAGCAACATTCTGAACAATGAGTTGCTGCCAGGCTCTGCCCTTCTGTAGAACAGAGAGAGTGTGCTTCACTTGTGCAGTTAATTCTAGGACTTGTAGTTTGAGAGACAGAGAGATTTATGCTTTCCTATGTGACATGCTCTCTCAAGAACTACAAGTCCCAGAGTTTCTTGTGCATAGGCAGAGGAGAGACAGGCTGCTGGTGGGAGGAACAAAGCACCATAATCAGGGACATAATTGATTCCAGGGACAGTGTATGTGAGCCACTCCAGTTTTGTCTGCCTGCTGCTGGTAGGATTTGCAGGCCCAAAATAACGTGAGTGAATGAGTTAGGCCTGATTGCACAGAACTGACACTAGATCCTAGGGATAGGGAATTGTTAGTGCATGGAATTAAAGAACATGCATAGTTCACACACACTGTTGTTGTTGTTGTTGTTGTTGTTGTTGTTATTATTTTATTAGCATTTATATATAACGCCAGAAATGTACCTGGCACTTTACAGAGAATAAAATAAACATGGTCCCTGCCCGAGAGCTTACAATCTAAAGACAGAGGGAGGGGAGACAGGGAAGGGGGAACAGAGGGAGAGACAAGGGATGCAACATTCACGAGGATGCGAGAACTCAGGTACACGTTCTTGGCTTGGTTACAGTAAATAGGAGTTTGCAGATAACAAGTAGGGGATAATCCTGGGTGTGGGTGATTAGCAGGAGTTAGAAAAGGCAGAGAAGAAGAGGTGAGTTTTGAGGAGGGACTTGAAGGTGTGGAGGGTGGGGGCAAGGTGGACGAGGGAGGGAGTTTGAGGCATGCGGGGCAGCAAGGAAGAAGGGATGAAAGCGGTTGGAGGAGCAGGGGAGGCGTGGGAGGGCGAGGGAGGGGATGGAAGAGGAGCGGAGTGCTCGAACAGGGGTTTGGAGGGATTATCAGAGCAGAGAGGTAGGGGGGAGCAAGGTTATGAAGGACTTTGTAGGTGAAGATGAGGAGCTTGTGCAGAATATGCTCAGGAAGGGGAAGTCAGTGAACGGAGGAGAGGAGACGCTGCACATGGTCGAAGCAACGGGCTAGGTGAATGATCCTGGCAGCAGAGTGTTGAACAGAGATGAGGGAAGCAATGTGAGAGCGGGGAAGGACAGCAAGGAGGAGGTTACAATAGTCAAGGTGTGAGATGACTAGGGCGTGGATGAGAGTTTTGGCAGAGGAGACAGACAGAAAAGGGCAGATCTTAGCAATGTTGTGGAGGGAGAAGTGGCAGGATTTGGCCACGGAGTCAATGTAGGGTTTGAAGATGAAGATGAAGCCCAAGCTACGGGCTTGGAGTACAGGGAGGATGGAGACCCCTTCAATGGCAATTGACAGGGAAGAGGGAGAGGAAGGATTGGTAGGGAAGATAAGGAGTTCAGTTTTCGCCATGTTCAGTTTAAGCTGGCGTTTAGACATCCAGGAGGAGATATTGGATAGACAGTTGGTGAGAGGGGGAGCTTGGACAGAGGGGAAGAGGGAAGGAGTGGAGAGATAGAGTTCAGTATCGTCAGCGTATAGGTGGTATTGGAAACCATAGGAAGCAATGAGTTTGCCTAGGGACTAGGTGTAGATAGAGAAGAGGAGAAGGCCAAGAACAGAGCCTTGGGGAACCCCGACTGAGAGGGGCAGGGAGGAGTAGGGGGAGGAGTTAGGAAGAGAAACATTGAAGAAGTGGTCAGAAAGGTAGGAGGAGAACGAGTCGAGGACAGAGTGCTGGAATCCCAGGGAGTGAAAATCTTCAAGTCTAATTTTGGAAAAGAGTATGAACTATCCCCACTTATCTTTTAAATGAGATTTACAAAAAAAAACCTGCAACTAATCTTCAGAGAAGTGTGCATAGCCCTATGTATTTTTTGCACATTGCCAGTGACTGTGGCAGATGATGAAGGAAGTTTCAGTTAGCTAACACTCATCAGAAACTGTAGGCGTTCTACTATGGGGCAAAAACGGTTAAGCCACCTTGTTATTTTGTCTATTGAGTGTAAACTTGCAAGAGAAATTGACTTAGAGGAGATAATTCATGATTTTGCAATGAAAAAGGCCAGAAAAAATAAAGCTTTAAAGTGAATTGGTCTATTTATAAAATGTTTGCAGTCGTGTTGGTCCTTTAGAATAAAAAAATCAAAATGACAGGATAATACCTTTATTAAGACCAACCAAAAAGTTACAAAATAACAAGCTTTCAAATCCTTCTGGCTGGATGTTAAACAAAAATAGCAAAAAAGGGGGGCAGGGGTTTGGGGGGTTACGGTAGAAAAGCCCAGTGTGGGCCAGCCACCATGGTGTTAATCTGAGAAATGTAGAAAATGTAATTTCAGAAATAAAATAGAAATTTTTCTTTCATCACTCATGAGATTGTGTGTATGGGATGGGATCATGGTGTATCGGAGTGGGCCCATGTTACAAGTTTGTACTGGGCCCAAAGAAATTATGCTTGGGCCCTGACCTGAGATGCCAGTACAGGGTGGACCCTGTTAATGACGGGTGACCCACATTCACCCAGATCATCAGCCCCATCAACAAGCATCACCTTTGTCTTATTGGGATTCAGCTTCAGTCGACTAGTCCTCATCGAATCCCCTACCACAGCCAGACATTGGGAAAGCATTGAGACTGCAGGGCCTGGGACAGATGAAAAGGAAAAGTACAATTGAGTATCATCAACATATTTATGACAACGTACCCCCATCTGCGCACAACCTCCCCCAGTAGCTGCATATACACATTGAACAAGATGGCGGGCAGAATAAAACCCGGCAGGCCCCTACAGCAAGGCCCCAAAGGGAATATTAACTATCCCCCAGGACCACCCGCTGAGATTTGTTCACGAGGAAGGAACAGTACCACTGAAATACACTCCCATCCACCTCAGCTAGGTCTTGAAGGTGGGTTACCAACACCTCATGATTCACTGTGTCAAAAGTCTCTGACAGGTCAAACAGAACCAGTGTGATGTATCCTGTATAAAAAGCATATATTTTTGACCATCTGTGTTTCAAATATATTGGAAATCAGAATTGGCCTCTCTGTATGATGACTTCCTAAAGAGCTGTCCTATAGTGACCTTTCTACTGAACTCTTGACCAGATACTGAGATAGGAGATGTAATCAACCTGTATACTGGAATAGGAGATGTAATTAGTCAGTCTGTCTCTTAAAGAAATCAACATTTTCTGTTGACCAGTCTCAAGATACGTGACTCCCAAGCGGGACAGGAAGAGGCCTTGTTTGTTTGGAGTTTACTCGTTGTTAATCCTATCTTAGATGATAGCAACTTGTTTTAGTATGTATTAACAGGCTTCTTTCAATGTACTTTGAGAAAACACTCCCTGTCAGCAGTTTAGAACTGACGTCATTTTTAGCTGACTTCCAAGCATATCCCTCCATAAGAAGGGAGAGGAGAAATTGATTTTTCAGAAACAGTTCCTTCCTTGGAGTTTTTTTTTCTCACATCCATATGGCAGTATTGGACAAAGGACTGGGTAATATGATGCATTGAGACAAGCAATAATACTTAGAGCATATGTTATATCTTATAGATGTTAATATCTTTGAACTTGTAAAAGAGCTGTTCCTTGAACAGAAATGTCCTCTTAAACCATGTATTTTAACTGACACTGTTTCGTTTGTACTATGTCTTTATTTGAACTTAAGTAAACTGTTGCTTTATATTTATAATATTCTTAAATCTCAGCTTCATTTATAAATTAATAGTCTTTACAATATTTTGCTGAGCAGCTGGCTTATTAGCATAGTGTAAACTGAGTTTCCACATATTGGAAAAGAACGCCCTATGTCCAGACCAGATCATGTCAGGCCTGGACCACTAAGCGCAAATACCCTTAGAGGAAACTGAGGCACAACGCAACACCAGCAGGGTCAAATGACCCTTAACCAGCTCCACACGCAGAGCATCGACCAAGGCCACAAGCACAGTTTTAGTGCCATAGCCTGGACAAAAGACTGAGTGCAAGGGGTTCAGGAAACTGATGCAGTTGAGATGTGCCTGCAACTGACCTAGCCGTTACTAGTCCTACCTAGCCTTTTTTCGCCAGACACCTCAACTTGTCCACAAGTATTCTTGGTGGTGATGCTGAAGCGTAGTAGCAAAGCCATTGTAGGAGCATGTAATTCTGGAGGTCCTCCTTATAATCTTTGTAATGTGGATTCAGCTTCCAATCACAGAATGCATCCCACCAGCAGTACTGAAATGGATAACAACTTACTATCCATAGTTTGGTTAATATCCAGTTCCTTATAGTTTGTGTTTATCTGGTAACTATCCAGTTACCGTGAAGGTTAACTGTTGAACCAGAATACCAGATATTACTGTTTACTGCTTACCTTTTACCTCATTGCCAAACCAGGTCAGGAGGGAGGGAGGAAGTAACATTTTAAAAAGGGGAAAATAGTATTTAAATGGTAATTCAGTATACCAGACTGTCACCACATGCTAACCAGATTACACTCAGTACCGAACCTAGCTATGCCCCTGGTTCACAAGTTTCACAATCCCTTCTAATCAAGTTAGAAAATAAAAGTTCATGCAAAGTTTTGTGAGCTGTCTTCATGTGTTCAATGAGAATTGCAAATACCCAGCTATCTTTTCCCCCTCATCAGCTCATTCCATTTTCTTTCATGGAGAAAATTACCTTTGCATTTGAAAAAGGAAATTCATGTCCAAAAAAGCTCAACCCTCATCAAAGTTTAAAGCTGAGAAGAAAGGAGAATTGGTAACCTACCTTCAGTGAATTCCTTTCTCTCATACACTCTGCATACTCCTCCTGTTGAGTAGTTCTACCATTGACTGATAGGAGGCAGATGACTAATTTTCTTTCTTCTGTGCCTGTGTCACTGAAACTACCCAGACACCTCTCCAGTCCATTTCAAAGCTGACAAGACTATGTCCACCATCAGATGAAACTAGAAGTAATAATTGTTAGGAACTCCCCCCCCCCAAAAAAAAAAAAGTTACTCCCTCAACAAGAAAAATAGTTTGAACTTTAAACAACTAACTGTGGTACTGGTCCCAAAACCTCCCCGATCATTAGTTTGCTGCCTGGCAGGGAGGGTTGGAGGAGTATGCAGAGTGTATGAGAGAAAGGAATTCACCGAAGGTAGGTTACCAATTCTCCTTTCTCCACATACCTCTGCATCCTCCTCCTTTTGGGATGTACCCAAGCCTCCTGATAACAGCCTTAAGGGTGGGAGCCAGCAGCACTGGAAGAATCCAGTACCGCCTGCAACACCCTTCTGCTAAAGGCAGCCTCTGCTGACTGGAAAACATTGATTTTATAATGTTTAACAAAGGTGTGGATAGAGGTCCAAGTAGTGTCTCTGCATATTTCCTGAAACGAGGCCCTTGCCTTAAAGGTGTAAGACGTGGCTGCAGAGTGCATGGAGTGGGCCCAAATCTGGAGGGGGGGATCCTACCCCTTGCCCTGTAAGCCTCTACAATTCCCTGTTTCACCCATTTGGAAATCAGGGTTTTAGTGGCTTTGCTACCCTGACCCCCAGGTCTAATATTCACGAAGAGAGCCGTAGACTGTCTGAGACCTTCAGGGCCCATCGTACGTCCAGAGTGTGTCAGACCTTTTTCCTGGGGTGCGCCGGATTGGGGCAAAAATAAGGTAATATTACCTCCTGAGACCTATGAAACAAAGTATTAATTTTCAGTAAAAAGGCCTGATCTAATCTTAAAGTGACTGAGTCCCTCTGAAAAATGCAAAAATTGTCCTCCATAGATAGAGCTCCAAGCTCGGAAACTCGTCTTGCTGATTTCACTGACAGCAGAAAAATAACCTTCAGTGTCATAAAATATAATGAGACATGTCTAAGGAGCTCGAAGGGGGGTCTGGTCAGAGCCTCCAGCACTAAGTTCAGATCCCAAGAGGGGACCCTATGTACCACTGGGGGCGAGATCATTCTGGCCGCTTGTAGAAACCTCATAACGTTCCTGTGGGAGGAAACCACTCTCTTAGCTATTGCCCTGAGGACTGAGTCTATGGCCGCTGCCTGCCTAGCTAGTGTGTTAGCCTTGAGACCCTTGTCTAGGCCCTGCTGCAGGAATTTTAGAACCTGACAGACCCCTGCCTGACCTGGATCCTGCCCCTGCTGGAGACACCACGTAGCGAAGGTTTTCCACGTGGCACTATAGCTTCTTCTAGTGGCAGCCCTTCCTGAAAGCTGGATAGTGGATAGGACTGCTTCTGAGTAACCTCTTGCCCTTAACGCTGAGCGTTCAAGCTCCAAGCTGTTAGTTTTAATGCCTGTATCTCTGAGGAGTAAACTGGGCCTTGAGAGAGCAATGTTGGCAGGAGGGGTAACCGGTGGTACTGAGACTGGCTGAGCTCTATCAGCTCGGAAAACCATGGTCTCCTGGGCCACCATGGTGCTATCAGGATCAGGCATGCTTTCTCTCTGACTGCCTTGGATATTGTCCTCTGGATTAGAGGAAATAGGGGAAAGACGTATAGAAGACCCCTGGGACAGGGGCAATTTAGGGTATCGATCCCCTCTGCCTCCGTGCAACGAGCCCGTGCTATGACACGAGGCACCTGGGCATTCTCCTTTGTTGCGAATAAGTCCATAAGCGGGAGACCAAACCACTCTACTATCTGCTGGAACATCGCCCTGTTCAGCATCCACTCATGTGGCTCCAAGGACCGACGGCTCAGCCAGTCGGCCTGTATATTGTCCTGACCCCTGATGTGCAGGGCCTTTATGAAAGCCAAATGAATCTGGGCGCATGAAAAAAGTTTCACTGATTCCCAGTGCAACTCCATTGAACTTGACACACACACACACCCCCGGTGGTTGAGATAGGCTTTCGCTGTCACATTGTCTGTATACACCAGGAGGTGTCTGGAGGGGAAAGTCAGAGCCAGATGTCGCAGGGCGAGGTGAATGGCCTTCAGTTTGATAAAGTTGATCTTCTTGCCTGCATCCCCCTGTGTCCAGATTCCCTGGGCTGAATGAGCTCCTGAATGACACCCCCGCAGTATATGCATCCCCGGAGGCTGGCATCCATTGTCAGTACAGTCCTTGTTGGTTCTGTGAGCGGAACGCCCTCCTGGAGCATATCCGGCCTTTACCACCAGGACATTGAGGCCTTTAGGCTTCGCGGGATGGGGACCCAAGGGTTGAGCCCAAGAGAAAGCTTTCTTTGAAAACCCCTTAGATACCTCTGCAAGGGACAAAAGTGGAAACGGCCCCAAGTCACCTTCCCGATGCAGGATATCAGTAGACCTAGCAATCTTGCTAGCTGCTTGAGCCTCATGCGGTGTCGGAGCCTTAGCAGTTGTACTAATGATCTGATCTTGTCCTGTCGATCTGGGGGCACGAATGCACGGTCTGAGGCGGTATCCACCAAAATCCCCAGGTGTTCCAATCTGCGACTCGGTGTTAGGTGACTCTTGCTGCTGTTTATCACAAAGCCATGTCTCTCCAAATACTGGATCGCGATGTTCAGGTGCATCTGAACTCTGGAGGCGGAGTTGGCCCTGATCAGCAGGTTGTCCAGGTAAGCGTATATGTGTATCCCCTCACTGTGAAGATTGGCGATGAAGGGGATTAAGATTTTCGTGATGACCCTGGGATCCGATGACAGTCCAAAGGGAAGAGCTCTGAACTGCCAGTGCTCTCCATTGTATGCGAATTTGAGCCATTTCTTGTGTGGATCCCAGATTGGCACATGCAGATAGACTTCTTGAGGTCCAGGGATGCCATCCAATAGTTCTTCTACAGACTTTGACAAATTGATGCCGCTGTGTCCATTTTGAATCTCCTTTTCTTTACATATCTGTTGAGAGCGTTGAGATCTAAGACAGCTCTTAATTTTCCTTGTTTCTTGACCACCAGAAACAGGATGGAATAAATACCTGAGAACCATTCTAGCATAAGGACTCATTCTACTGCCTGAATGTCTGCCAGTCTTTGAATCTCTGTTGTCAGAGCCATGTGCTTTGAAAAGTCTCTTGGCACCGGCGAGGCAACGAATCTTGGTCTTGGTGCTCGCTCCAGCTCTATCATATATCCCTTTGAGACACAAGATAGGGCCCAAGAGTCTGTCACGGAGACGAGTCATGCTGCCTGGAATTGCTGAAGCCTGCGCCCTACCTCCCCGGAGGCATAGTCAGGCCTCTTGCATGGATTGGTTGGAAGCAAATCTCCTCGATCTCCGCCTGTCATATCTCCCTGTTCTGAAACCTCTTCCTCGAAAGGAGAAGTTGCTTGAATGGAATCTGGGGCCCTGGAAGTGAGCCTGTCTAGAGGTACCCCCAAACCCCCTGAACCTGAAGGGGTAGCCATGAAAAAAAAAACTTTTTGGAGTGACCTGCTGCAGGGTTTTAGGTTTGTCCTTAAGGTTTGCTTCTTCCAGCACCTTATCTAGGCAAACCCCAAAGAGCTTGGCGCCCTTGTAAGGGGCCGAAGTTAGGAGGTTCTTGGCTGTAGCGTCTCCCTGCCAAGAATGCAGCCAAACCCTACGCCTGGCTGCTATCTCATTGGCCATGGATCTGGCTGACAAGACCAGGGCATCTGTCGTAGCATCCACTAAAAAGGTGGAAGCCAAGCAGATGAGGGAATACAGCCTCTGTGACTTCCTTTCTGATAGATCAGGGTCCTGGGTCTCCTGCATCCATGACATGAGCAGACCTGGAGACATAAGAGGCCACAATGCTGACCTTAAGGGAAACTGTGTTGCAATCCACTGCCCTCCTGAGAGCAGAGTCCACCCCCCGATCTGTGGGGTCCCTAGAATGACAGTCTCCCTCAGTTGGGAACACAGTCTGACAAGCCAGCGAGGCTGCTGCTGCGTCAGTTTTGGGGCTCTTAAAGAGAGGCTCCTTTCTCCTAGAAAAGGAGAAAAGCAACTCATATGCCTTGTTGGTTTTGAAAGCCCTGTCTGGATGCTTCCATTCCTCCAGCACCAACCTTTCAAAAACCTTGTCTAGGGGCAGACCCTGATCCCTGCCGTGAAGGGTGGGGATCAACTCCCTTGTTTCCTCCTCCTGCGAATCTGAGGAGGGCTCCTAAGAAGGCTTCTCTTTAAGTTGGAGGGTTTTGATTACCTGCCCCATAAGCTCCTCTCTGCACTGATTGGGAAATGCCTGTCCCTATCTCTGGGGTCCATAGAGGAATCCACGCATTCCTCCTCCTCCAAATCAGACCCTGTACCCGAACCCGATGAGTCCGAGTCTGAACCGGCCAGAGCCTTATCCCTAAAAGTCTGACTGGAACCCTCTAGCTGCTCATCCTCCTCAGAGCCCTGAGGAGAGAGCAATAACTGGGCCCTGGCTCCCCCTAGTGGAGCCTTGCTCTTTTTCCCCGGCTCCCTGGGCTTTCCCACCCTGAGGTGTTTGATGCCGGCCTTGCCAGAGGAGGTAGGCGGGTCCCTTTTTCTCTTCCCCCCCCAACTTGCCTACAGGGATCCATTACCACCTGGACTCACCTGCTTGCTGCCGGTGCGGGGGGGGGCTTGTCTGCCTCGCCGCCGCTGCCATCACCACCGCCGCCGCTGTTGCCGCCGCCGCTCGCCGCTGGGGCCGCCGCCGCCGCTGCTTCGTCCCCGCGGGATACCTGCGGGGACCAAGGACAAAAGATCTGTGAGTTGGGGGGGGGGGGAACGCAGAGGGCAGCCATGTGGGCTGTCCTGTCCCCTCCCCCCCCCCGGAAGTAGCAGGGGCTAAAAGCCC
>QEPC01013421.1:902858-934104 GCA_003113815.1 Sphenodon punctatus
CGGCTGTGGAACTCCCTTCCGGAGGAAGCTCGCCTGGCCCCAAGCCTTTTGACATTTCGGCGGAACTGTAAGACCTGGCTGTTTGCCCAGGCCTTTGGGAGGGAGGGTGGGGGGGTGATTTTAATCCCCTGCCCATTTATCTATTTATTACTGTTTTCTAGCCCTGTTTTTTGATGTATTTTATATTTATATTTTAACCGAATTTTAATTGTTTTTATTGTTGTTGTTAGCTGCCCCGAGCTGCATTGCAGGAGGGGGTGGGATATAAATCTGAAAAATAAATAAATAAAATAAAATAAATCACTGTCTGGCTACAGAGGAGTACTGGTCTGAAACATCTAGGGTGGCTATTGCAGACTGCAATAGAATTAATAGTTTTTGCAGCCTTCCCTCCCTCCCTCCCCCCTCCTCCGCCCCGCAATAATAAAACGATAATGGGTCTTAAAGTTCAAAACAACCTTTTAGGATGAAAAGTGCACTAGCATAGCTAAACTCAACTCTATGCAAGGGGATCATTTGTACTGAATTCAATTCTGTAATTTTCCCACTGTGAACAGGGATTTTTCATGGTCATGGAAAAGCAGCGAGACATGCTCAGATCATAAACCTATTGTGAATATATTTCTTAACCTATAGTCCCAGACAGGTCTGCATTAATACATAGGCAACCAGGCCTCAAAGTATAGGCAGAGAGGGCAAAACAATATTTACAATGAGCTGTTTCAGCAACAAAATAACGGTCCTGGAATAAAAGTCACAGCAATACTCATGCAGTTGAGAGACTTGACCTCTGAATGACTGTGTTTGTAGGTGAGGAATGGGCAGGGCACATATACTATGCTTCTCTGTGTTTGCCTGCCTGCAGGACAATGATGGGTTAATCTGATCTTGTTTCCCAGTATTCCTGTAGTCATAACAATGTCTGAGATTTAAGAAAAATATGTTTAGGAATAGGTCCCTGATGTATTTGAGACCTGCTCCTTGAGCCTCACACTGATGGTTATCTGTGGTCAGAAAGCATCTATTGTTTGGGGATCCTGCCATTGTGCCTTAAGTCAGTGAGGGATCAGACCTTTGCTGAAATGGGTCCCTTGGTGTATTTTATTTATTTATTTTACAGATTTAAATGCCGCCCCTCTTGCCTCAGGCAGCTGACAACCATATCATATAATAAAAATTAAAATATAAATAACAATAATATAAATCATATAAATATCAATAAAAATATTTTAACGTACAAAAAGTGTGCTGCAAAGTATCAAAAACCTCACCCGCCCCACATTAACTCTCCCCTCCACCAAACACCTGGAGGAAGAGTCAGGTCTTACACTGATGGAGGAATATAAGAAGGCTTGGCCCAAGGTGAACCTCCACAGGAGTTCCACAGCACTGGTGCAACCGCCAAGAACACCAACCTGTTGGTCCTCATCCTTCTAGACTGGTAAACCTCCAGGAGAGCAGCTCCCGATGACTGATGGAGCTGCCCAGGGACCCAGGAAGTGAGGGGGGCCCTCAGATAAGTAAGGTCTAGGCAGTTAAGGGCTTTATAGGTTAGCACCAGCAGCATGAATCGGGCTCAGAAGACTATAGGCAACCAGCATAATGAGCTCCCTGCTGCCCATCCCAGGAAGCAGATGGACCATGGCATTTTGCACTAGCTGCAGCTTTTGAACCATCACCATGGGCAGCAGCCCCACGAAGAGTGCATTACAACAGTCTACCTTCAAGGTGGAAAATGCTAGGGATGAGCAAACGCGGTTCAGACATTCGGAGTTCAGCCCGAACTCGGCCTGTTCAGACGATCGAACCCGAATCCGAACCCGAACTGACCAAACTGAAATAGATCCGAATGTTGAAATGGCCAAACAGTTTGGTCAGCTTGGTTCGCATTCAGGTGAGTTTGGGTGGCAAAAACTTGTCACTGCTGGGAAAGCAAAACATGACAGGGAGGGGGAGTCAGCTGAGGAGCAGACTTCCAGGCACCAGGGGTGAAGAGGCTTGGAGTAGCAGTCAGTCTGCCCAATCACCATCCCTTTTCACCTCAGACCACTGGCTTCACAGTCTGCAGTTGGCCACGGGCTAGGCTGCATGGAGCCAATGGGGCTTGCGGTGAGGCGGGCGCAGCAAGAAACAAAAATGATTGCTTCCCCCCTTCCCAACATCTTCTATCTAGTCACTGTTTCTGAACAGCAGGTGTTTCAGAAGGCTCCCTCTCTCCCAGCAGTTTTTATTCCTTCCTATTCCTAATCCATTCCCATCCTCCTCCTATTTCACCCACCCAACCCATTTACCTCCATATTATCAATTATTTAGATTAAAAAAGATAGATTTAGGTGTTAAACACCCCTCCCTGTCTTCCCTGTGTTCAATCTTCCTTCCTCCTTCCCCGCTCCATTGAATTCTTTCCCTCTCCCTCTTATTCCATCCTTGATTCCCTTCCCCTATTTTAAGTTTGGGATTTATTTACAGTAGGATTATTATTAGATTGATTTTCATTTCAGTTTTGTGCCCCTCCCTGTGTTCTTTGTGTTTCCCCCTGTGTAATATTTTATATATTGATAGATAGTTATTAGTTAGATACTTACTAGATAGATATACATAGTAGTTAGCTTAGCTGTAGCGATAGAGATACAGTGTGTTTGTAGGACAAGGCCTTTGTAGTTAATTATTAGGATATTCCATTTAGTTCAATAGGTTTTAGAATAGTTAATAGCAGTTAGATTTAGTGTAGAGATAGATAGATATAAAAAAAGAAACAGCCACTCCAGCCCCAGGACCCACCATCAGGGTTCTGGGGCCTACATTACTGGCAGGGAGGGCTGTGGCCAATATGTATCTAGAAGCTGCCACTCTAGCCCCAGGACCCACCGTCATGGGTCTGGGGCCATCATTCCTCACACAGAAGCGCTGTCACTCCACCGTATCAAGAAACAGCCACTCAAGCCCCAGGACCCACCATCAGGATTCTGGGCCCAAGTTACAGGCAAGGAGGGCTGTGGCCAATATGTATCTAGAAGCTGCCACTCTAGCCCCAAGACCCACCGTCATGGGTCTGGGGCCATCATTTCTTACACAGAGGAGCCTTTTTTCGAGCGGCTGAACCGAACCGAACACGACCGAACCAAATGGCCAAACCCGAACGTGGTGACCAGACTGAACGGCCGAACCGAATGGCCGAACTAAACTGGACCGTACCGAATGACTGAACCCAAACCGCAATCTGTTCACCCATCCCTAACAAATGCATGGATGACAGTGGCTAGGTCAGAGTCCGACATATAGAGATGACGCCGCCTCAGCAGATGTAATTGGAGGAACGCACTCCTGGCCACAACCAATGCCTGGAGATCCAGACACAGCTGCGGATCCAGGAGCACTCCCAGGCTTCTAACCTGAGATGCCAATGTGAGGCAAACCCTTTCGATAACAGGTAAAATCTGCTCATTCAGTACCCCATACCTACAAATGAGCATCACCCACCTCCATCTTGTTGGGATTCAATTCAATCAACTTGACCTCATCCAGTCTGCCACAGCCGTCAAGCACCAGGAAAGCACCGAGATTGCAGGACCTGTGTCAGATGAAAAAGACAGGTATAGTTGCGTGTCATAAGCATGGGGGTGGAGGGGCAAGTGTTTTATAGAATTTTAAAATGATATATTTTTTATATTTTTTTATTTTTTATTGTTGATACATTTTTATTGTTGACTTTGCCTTTTTAGGTCACCCCGAGATGCCATGGCATGAGGGAGCAACTAAAAATGTAAATAAATAAATAAATACTGATGACAACAAACTCCCCATTTATATACGACCTCTCTCAATGGCTGCATATAGACATTGAACAAGAGGGAGGATAGAATGGAACCCTGCAGGACCCCACATGGGAGACCCATGGGAGGAGATGTACATACTCCCATAAACACCCCTTGAGATGTACCCTCTGGGAAGGACTGGAACCATTGTAAGATCATTCCATCCAACCCATCCAGGTACCTCAGGAGAGTCACTAACACCTCATGAGCTGTGTTGAATGCTGCCAATAGACTGAGCAGAACCAGAAGGGTCAAATGACCTTTATCCAGCTCCACTCGAAAGTCATCGACTAAGGCCACAAATGCAATCTCAGTGCCATAGCCCAGTCAAAAACTGGACTGGGAAGGATCTAGAAAGCTGATACAGTCCAGGTGCATCTGCAACTGATGAGTCACCAATCATTCAATAACCTTCCCTAAAAAGGGAAGGTTAGAGACTGGCTGATAACTCGCCGAGGAGTCCACGTGTAAATATGGTTTCTTCAGGAGGGGTTGGGTCACAGACCCCTTAAGGTACTTTGATAACCTTCCCTCCCCCAAGGAAGCATTGATCACCCTGGCCAGCAATGGCCCCACCACCTCCCAACAGTCCTTGACCAGCGGGGCAGGCAAGGGTCCAGTTTAGAAGTCGTGGCTCACACAGAACCAAGCACATGCACCACCACAGCTAGGTGTCACCAACTGGAATTGATCCCATAAACACTGACCAGGTGGGGCATTTCTTACATCTGGCTCTGCCACTGTATCCAAAAGGGCAGCATCAAAGTAGTGTTCAATGCAAGTGATTTTATCTTCAAAGTATGCAACAAACATTTCACAGTGAGATCCAGAAAACTCTGGATCCAAGTGGAGATAGGCAGTACTGACCAAACTCCTCACCACCTGGAAAAGCTCTGCTGGACAGGACTTCACAGACACTATGAGTTCAGCAAAGAAACCCTTCTTTGCTGCCTGCATAGCCATGGCATAACTTTTCAAAAAGATTTTATGCTGCAGCCAGTCATCTTCATCATGAGTACAACATCACTATTGCTCCAACTGCCTCCATGCACACTTCAGCTGCTCCAGGTCTTCCATGAACCATGGGGACCTGCGGTGCCAAAACATGCCGCAAAGCAAATGCCTGGGAGCCAAACTGTCAATAACCCCAGATAACTAATTATTCCAATAGGCTACCAGGGCATTCAATGAGCAGTCACTGAGGTCTGTGGGTAAATCCCCCAGAGCCACTTGGAACCAGGTAGGTTCCATCAGCCTCTGAGGGCAGACCATCCTAATGGGTCCTACACCCCTCCTGTCAGGTATGCATGCCAAGATAGAAGTCTGTAGGATGTAATGGTCCGAACATGACACGGGTGAGCCAATCACACTCCCCACCATCAGACCCCTGCCTTAAGGTCAGGGCAGAACAACAGGCCAAAGGTATGCCCCCCCTAATGCGTCGGGCTGACTACTACCTGGGACTGGCCCATGGTTTCCATGGCAGCCATGAACTCCAGCTCCACATCATGCAACCTGGCCTCAGTGTGGATATTGAAATCCTCCAAGACAATAAGCTTTGGGGACCACTAGACCAACTCTGAGACCAGGGCCACTAAAGCTAACAGGGAAGCCACTGGGCAGTAGGGTGCACCAGCAGGATCTCCACTCTGTCCTGGGCCAAATCAAACACGAGATGGAGAGACCCTCTATCCCAATTTTGGTCTGCATCGAAAACCTGAGAGAAGGAAACCCGAGCAGGCAACCCATTCTGAAAAACAATGACTACATCACCTCCCTGTCCCTCCAATCTGGTCTGATGCTACATGGAGTACCCAGACGGAATGAGGTCAGCCAATATTTGCTGTGACTCAGCGTCCAGCCAGGCCTCCATGATACACACAAGGTCAGCAGCCCAATCCAGGATTGAATCCTGGATTTTGGATGACTTATTGGCTACTGACCTCGCATTGAACAGCACCAACGACAGACCGGGGACCCGAGAGTCCTCATCTTCCATACTACCTGAGCTAGGAGGACTTGGGAAAACTGACCAATCACTTGTCCTTCACTCCCCAATGATGACACCTCTCCCCAGGACCATAATTCCCATGTCCCATGATGACCCCTAGCTCTGCAGATCCCCCCCTGCATGGCTTCCCCAGCCACGCCCCCACTGACAGTTTGCTTTCCTGCCAGAAAAGTGGAGGAGCACACCCTCCCCCCATGCACTCCCCTAATTCCCCACCCACCCTCCATCAGGGGGCACCACCTTCACCCTCACTTAGGCCACCCTCGCTCCTCTCACCAGTGGTTCTGGTCATCTCCCCTTCCCTTCTCTTTCCCCCAACACACAACCTTAACATAAACCCTCCCAAAAACAACACACACACACACACCCCCAATACCCTCCTCATGAAAAGTACACTACTTAAAACGTCTCGGACCACCAGAACACAGCCCAACTCACTCCCTACAGATGTCTGTCTTAATTCCTCCCCCTTCATCTTTAAAAAACATCTGAAGACTTATTTATTCTTCAGGTGTTTTTAATATCCACTCCTGGTTCCCCTTAATGTGTTTTTTCGTCCTTGTTATCTTATTTTAAATTGTTTTATAGAGACTTATATTTTAATTGATTTTTACATCATGTTGTAAAGAGCTCCGAGCACCAGCTAGCAGTGGAGCACTATAAAATATTATTAAAATTACTGTTAGTTTTTCTAGGTTATCTCAGACTTCTTTGATCACATACACGGGATGTTTTCAGACATAATTGTGGCCATCTGTAGTATGATTTGCTTCATGGGCCACCATCACAAAAATTTGCACCCACCAAATATTGGGCTGTGAATCAAGAAAGTTCCCAAGTCACAGCCCAGGCTAACCACCACTAGTCAGGATAAAAATAGACTTTCACATTTGAAAGCCCACTTTACTCACTCCAGTCCAGATTAGCCAGGTGGCAAGACACCATGGCAGCATCATTGGGTGGCATGGCCACCCAGAAGTGGGAGGGCATCATGGAGGCATGGACAGGCAGACATGAACCCATCCCTGGCAGTTAGACCCCCTTCAGAGGGGGTAAGTCCATGGCGGTGCTTTGGCGGCATCACGTATGAAAACACCCTATGATGACAGGTTAGTAAGATATCCCCATTGTAAAGAACCAATAAGTATCTACCTTCTGGAATATCCAAGTATATATAACACTCCAGAGTATATAGTAAGCAACCACACATACCTATTTTACGAACTTTAAACCCATACCAGCATTACACGATACTTAGTGAGGTACAGCTTACCCCTATGTTGTAATAGTCACCAAGCATCTCTCATCTAAGGGTGATTTCAGATGTTACGGGGCCCATTGGCCCCGTACCGAAATCACCTCATTCATTCCCCGCTGCGGTCACCCCGTCACACTGTAACAGACGTGCCGGGGGGATTCCGGTGGGGAATCTGGGAGGGGGCAGGGCCACATGGCGCAACGTGCGGCCGCATGGCCCCGCCCCCTCCACGCTTCCGCCACCTGCCCTCCGGGGAGATGGGCGGGTGGTGGGGCCAATGAGGCCGCCGCGTCGGGCCGGAATCGCCATGGCCCGGGATCCCGCCGGGGATCCCGGGCCATGGAGCCCAGCCAGACATTACTTTTTTGGGGTCCCCGGTGGGGATCTCTTTGACCACGCTTCCCGGGAAATTCCCCCCCGCTAGCCCGGGAAGCGTGGTTCAAATTGACCCCATGTGCCGATTGAGCGTGGCGAACATCTGGCGGCCGCCAAACAGACGTTCGAGACACATTGACCACAGGTGGGTATTCACCGTGGTTCACTGTGATCTTGTAACGTCTGAAAATACCCTAAGTGAACAGTTCTGAGATAGGAACATGTGGCAACTAACTACACACTCTAGAAGTTTCACACATTGGGAAATACCACAGGGTAGATACTCCCTCTTTTCTTTACCTCAGGCTCAATGAATGTTTCTTCTCACATAATGTGTGAACAAAGCATTAGAGAAAATAATATAGTTCAGAGGTATAGCTAGGTTGGAATGGGCTTTGATGTAGAAGATGGACTAGTACTCCTCCTCCCCTGCCTCCCCTTCCAACAGCGGGAAACACAGCTGCAGCAGGGAGCATGGGTCCCCCAGGCTCACAGGCCTCGGTGAGGTTCCACTGTCTTTCCTTATTTTAGCTACACCTTTTTGTAGGCAAATGACCTCCCCTTAGAACCTTTAAAATGAGGGCTGTAAGGAATGAATGGGTCATATCCTGTTTATACTGTAGTGCTTTTCAAGTAAGAAAAGTCCTTGCTGCTGTCTGAGTTACCTATTAAAACGGGATATTCAAAACACTAGCAGTTCGGGCTACATACTCTAATCAAATGCAAAAAGGCTAAGCAAAAAAGCTATACATTATTGCACCAGATCCTGAAATGTTTGTGTGCGTCATCAAGCATCTTCAATCCTTTCAAATGTATTATGGCTAGAGTACCAAAGCTACCTTTCCATATTCCTCCAATAATACCTTTACTCCACAGAGCTACTGTTGTGATAAAGTGAGCATCAGTCTTATCACATGAAATTCTATGGCATTGCATTCCAGGTGCACACTTCAAGAAGAATGTTGAAAATTGGAGAAGAATCAGAGGAGAGCAAGTAAGATTATAAATGGGCTGGAAGAAAAATCATATGAAAAAGGGTTAAAAGAACTGGGTATGTTTAGTCTAGTGAAAAGAAAACCAAGGAAGGACATAATAGCAGTTTTCAAATATCTAAAAATATTCCACCAGGAAGATGGTGAACATTTGTTCTCCACTGTCACCAAATATAGAATAAGAGGGAATGGGCTTAAATTGCAGCAAAGTCAACTTCAGTTAAATATTAGGAAAACATGTCCAAACCATAAGAACTGTTGAACAATAGAATATGTTGCTTAGGGAGGTTGTGGAATTACTTACCTTGGATGTTTCCGAGCCCAGCTAGATAAACATCTGTCTGTGATGACTAAGGCGGAAGAAATCCTACTTGGAGTAGGAGTTGGATGGGATGACCCTTGAGGTCCCTTCCAACCCTACAACCCTATGATTCTATGAAGTTCAGTTTCTGTGTGAAAAATTATTTGCACTCCTTGCTTAAAAGTGCAAATGTTTTAAGTGTTTTGAAATGAAGAGAAGGTCTCTATTGGTTCCCATTGTATCCATAGAGTTACTGATGACCTTCAGTAATGCATAAATCACTTAATTTAAACTTGATTTTTATATTCAGGCAGAGTCTCTTGAGTTCTCTAAGATTAATTTCACTGCCACAGTACGCAAAATTAAGACGGGATAATATTTCAGTTTTCAGACACCATTGCAGATGGAAATCCCAGGGATTTGGAGTATATAAAAAGAAACTGAGAAAACAATAGTTTTGCAAGCAAAGATTTATGGAAACATTGTTGGTTTCATGGTACAATTGCATTGAAAACATATTGTATTTTTCAAGTTTAAAAACTGGAAAATTGTCATTTGCAGTTTATGGAGATTAGTGATCTAGCAGGAGACAAATGGACCAAAGGATTTCAGTTTTAGTGATCCAAGACATGGATTTTTGCCCTCAGGCAAAGCATCCAATTGGTAATTTCAAGCCATGCTGTGTTTACACATAAATTCCCAGCTCTGCTTACTTTGACTGTTTTATGAGAATTCCTCCATATTCTGCCTCACAAATATAAGTCAAACTGATGTACACAGAGTATACAGATTATTCAAACTGACTCTGATACCATCCTTTATTACTACAAAGAATAGTCATAGTTACTAGGGGTGGGACTATCAGTATTGCTGAGAAATGAGAGCAGTTAATAATAGGCCTCTTGGTTTTAATCCAATAATACCGGTAATTATCATTATCAGCAATATTGTGGGTTTTTTACATTATCAATTTTTACCATTGCCAGTTTCCCCATTGAAGTCAATAGCAAAACTCGCAATATTCAAGATCCCATCCGATACCAATAGATCAGAGAGAACCGATAAAGGGAGAACAGAGAACCGATAAAACCGAAAACTGAGATTTTACCAAAAGTCCCATCCCTAATAGTTATTGCCAACAAATATAGATGCCTTGAAGTCCAGATGATCAGCCAGATGTTTTCAATGCTGTAGTTTACAGATCTAAAAGAATCCATGATCTCAAAAACCTAGAGATTTTGTTATTTTTCAAAACGTTGTGAGAATAGATTGTCTTGATATTTCTTTGCAGTCATTTAAAAGACCAGATGCCAATCCCAAGCAAGCATATGCCAAATATAAGTAGCAAATGAATCCGGAAATACTCCTGATATTTGATTGTGCATGACAAATAGATAGATGTATGTATTTCTCCCCGAGGACTATTTCATTTCCTTGTTACATTTACTTTTTAAAAAAAGTAAACCTAGGTCTCAGTCATTAAATCTATTATGTTCATTTCTTTGGGGGTTGAGGGAATAGGATTAAAAACTATATTCTGAGAACAGAATATAGTTTGAAAGTATCACTTATTTCTTAAAAAAAGAAAACAACTAGTGTGGCAAATTATGGTATGTCTGGCAATGTACTGTATGGACATGATACTCTGACCAAATAGCTAGCTCATTCACTAAAGTGAATGAGATGTATCCCAGTGCTACATGTTAGCATTGGTGCTAGCCCCTGACCACATTTTATATCTTTCAATTGCCACCTGGTATACTTTAATTTGCCATGAGTGTTTTCTATACTAAATATATTTTTCAGAATTAACCTTCAATGTCTTTCTTTGCACTCAGACCCAATCATTAGCCCACAATGAAGAACAGCCACAGGATTTACACACTCTTAAACTGCAAATTTAATACAGATAAGTTGTGGACATATAACCTTTAAGCAGTCAGTCTTTTCCAAATTTAATCAACAGTGCCACCAGGTGGTTATATCAAAGCAAAAGCAAAGATTCTGTCCAAAAATGATTGAATGATTAAAAATAACTTGCATTTTGACAATAAAGCCCTACTAACAGAGCAATCAAACTTATACGCAAAATGTTAATATTAATGGGAAGAAGTGCAAATCCTTCCACAACCCCATGCTGTCTTCTATAAATTATTTTTACTCACCTGCTTTAGAATCTTCCTAATCCTCAGCTTACAACATACAGGCCTTTTTTCTCCCAAGTGTGCAGTGCTGTCCAAGGAAAAGCATTATAAAAATTCGGATTTTTGTAGAATTAATTTTTACTCTACTACTCTGATGCTGCGTATAGGTAAGGCCTTTGTTGAAGTCTATAACAATTCAATAAAGGAAAGCTTAGATGTTGTTCTTGTGTCCCCAACTGCATGATAGCTGCATAAACTAGGGGTGTAGGATGATACATTATTGATCGTAACAACTGTAATATTAATAATCAAGAATTGGTTTTGATGGAAACCCATATAATTTAAACACTAACACATACATTTGGCAATTGAAATATCTTTAAATAACTATGCAGTAGAGCTCTAGTCTCTGTGTCCCCTGGGATGAAATTCTACAGAGAAGGAACATGCATCCTGAAGACACATCTTCCCATGAGTTTATATCTAACATGCAAAATGACAACCAGCAAGGAAGCTGCAGGATTTGCAGGGAAGCAATAAATCTGCAAGATAGCCAAACAAGATGTCTTTTAAACCAATATGCTACCTAAGAGAGACATAGAGCACACAGCAGGAAACCAGATGTCTGCACTAATGCAGTTAGACCTCATTGGGCTTGAACACAATGGGTATTTTCAGACGATACGGCGGCCGTTGGCCCCGTACCGGCACCAACGGCTTCGTTCCCCGCCGGGGTCACCCCGTAACGGCACAACAGACGTGCCAGGGGAATCCCGGCGGGGAAAGTGGGAGGGGCTGGGGCCACGCGGTGCAACGTGCGGCCGCGCGGCCCCGCCCCCTCCACGCACCCCGCCGCCTGCCCTCCGAGGAGACGGGCGGGCGGCGGGGCCAATGTGGCCGCGATCGTGCCACGGTCCGGAATCCCGCCGGGGATCCCGGGCCGTGGCACGTGGCCAGACGTTACTTTTCCTTGGCCACGGCCCGGGGTCCATCTGACCACGCTTCCCGGGACCTTCCCCCGGCTAGCCCAGGAAGCGTGGTTCAAACGAACCCCATGTGGGTATTGACCGTGGCCAACATCTGGTGCGCCGCGAACAGACGTACGGGACACGGTGATGACAGGTGGGTATTCACCGTGGTTCACCGTGTTCACGTAACATCTGAAATCACCCAATGATGTACAGTATAGTAATTCACAAAATGGTAAACAGTCCAGTGACTAAGTACAAACAACAGTATATGCTCAGTAGGGGGATGTATAACCACTCCTGAACTGCCTCAGCATGTATATGGAAGTGAGGTGGGGTGGCATTATGATTCCAAATGGTTTACTAAAATCTTTCTATCTACGTACCCATGTATGTATGAAACTATAATAACAAGAAGAGCACTGCATTTAAATAGCCGTGTAATCCAACAGTGTGCTGCTCCCGTGTCACTGTCAGTGTACTTAAATGAAGCCATGTGATCTGATTGCCCAATCTGGTACATCTGTTGGTTAGAAGAGTTCTGGACCAGGTGGAATCTATATCTGTGATGAACAAGGGGATCTGCAAAGCATTGCAGTATAGCGTTCCTGATAGACATACAATGAGCCAAATGCATCCCTCAGCTGAACTATCTTCAGTCAAGCTGGGCTACTTGTCTTCAAATTACACTGTACCAAGGATATGCATAGTATTGCTCTCAGCATAATTAAATGATGGAAATGGGTAAATATTGGCAGAATTCCTATCTATGGCCCTTTGAATTGAGACTAGGGCACCATGTTTTATTAGCTTTGGACTCTACAGTTCAAATTGGTGCAGGAATATTTTCCCAGTGCAATGTGGCGGTTTAATAAAGAAATAAACTAAGAACAAATAAAATTCTTTCAAACAAAATTGGCTGTACAGAAAACAATAAAAACCAACATCTAGTGTCTTTGAAAATATGATACTAGAAGCTGAGACTCGCATATGAAAGAACATTATACTTATGTTCACCAAGTAATTATTGAATCATTAATATTTTCTGTCCAGTTACAGATGAGAACATTAACATATGCATAGGGCCACCCAGAAAGACATTTGGCAAACTAAAAGCTGTGCCAAGCACAACTGGAGGGCAAATTAATTTCCCTGCAGAGACTGTGCATACAGCAGACAGAAGCAGAGAAGAATATAATGAATAGCAAACCATAAAAAGAAAAAAATCAGCTAAATTAAGAGCTCCCAGTATTTAGTATTATACAAGAAATATGATGACAGAGGCTATTGTGCTATAAACTGAATCTCCTTCCAACATGAATCTCACATAGAAGAGTCCTAAAGGATATTTAAACTGATTCAACTATTGTTTTCATTTCAACAGTGGAATAACTCCAAAAGAGAGAAACGGAAGATTAAATATATAGATACAGATGTAGCTCCCTTCAAGCTTTTATGTGGATGTGAAAAACAAATTTTTCTACAGATAACTATTAAAGCATGCTTGTATCCCTGTAGATGAATTAGCATTGATGAAGACAGACCTGTATCCCATGGCACCTTCAGAGACTGAGTATCCCAAAGGGAAGTCCTAATTCAAATGGACTAATAAAGACATCATGTTGTATGTTAGAGACCTTTCTAGACTAGCAATTAAAGGTGTGACTTGGCATTTCCAGTGCACTGCAAAATGCAGGGACCACAGTCCTGAAGGATAGAAAGGTGCCCAGGTGCCTGAAGGTGCCCAGCACCCGGAGGTCTTGTTGTGCAGCGGCTGCCAGCGATGGGAAAACTCTTGAGGGCTGGGAGCGCTATGCGCTCGCCCTGGCAGTGAGTGTGGGAGCCCTGCCCTGCCAAAGCACAGACCATCACCCCCTTCCCTTGTTCCACCTGTGGCAGGGGTGGACCCAAGCCCTGCACTCCTGGAAGGGACTCTTCAGGGGCCTTTAAAATCCAGTACCCGGCGGCCTTGCTGAAGGCCGTGTGCCCAAGGGCTGCGTGCCAAAGGGTGCAGTCCTTATGTGAGCCCTTGAGGAGCCGTGAGAAGCCTTATGCAAAAATATTTGCTGGAAATGTGCCTGGCTGGGACATGAATACTTGTAGGGATGGCTTGTCCACTCTTTCCTTCTAGGGGTTAGGGGAAAGGACCTGTGCCATTTTATTTGGCAGTTTATGGAATGTTGAAGGCCTGGCTATGCTCTTTTGGAGTGATGGACATGGGTGTGTGTGTGTAAGGTGGGTAGGATGTAGAACAACTGTTTGATTAGTAGCCTAATTCTGATTCTGAAGGGTGAGAGTGGGTTCTGTTTTTAGATTTAGGTCTCTGCCCCTGGTGAGAGCAGGTGGTGGGGGGTCAGCAATTGGGAGGGTGGAGTTGTTGCAACCCTGGTGAGAGAGGGGAGGAATAACTTAAGGAGGAATACCTCTGTGAGAGAGGGGTATGAATGGTGGAGTGATAGTGAGGGGTGGGAAATTGTGTTCTAATTTTGTGGCTTTTTTGACATTATGTATTGATGGGAGGCATTGAGGGGTGGGAAATTGTGTTTCATTCCTGTGGCTACTGATGATGTTTTTAATATTGATGTTATATTGTTGTATAATATTATTTTGTATTTTTGCTTTGTTGTAAATTGCCCCGAGACGTGATCAGCGAGAGGGGCGGTATAAAAGTCCAATGTAATAATAATAATAATAATATAGTATATTTCCCAGCTGCTGGATAAGTAATATTATACATGCTGCTCTATTCTCTCTAACTTCCTCCTCAAGCTTAGGACTCGGGAGCAGAAACGATTTGGTCATCTTATTAGTGCCCTGCTGCTAAAGACAAATTAAGCCTTCACATTATCATGAATAGCCCTTAGGGGCAGTGACCATGTATTTCTATCTGTACAGTACTTCACCCTCAAAATTTCCAATCATGATCAGTCACCCATTGTCCATTTGTCATGCTGTTGCATCAGACAATTGACTCAGGCAGGCCTTGTTGGTTTCAATACTACTTATAAAAGACTTGAAAAAATGAGATATTCTAACAGCTGATAACTTCTCTTGATCCACCGCATGAGAACTAGGGCTGAAACGTAATTCTTGGCTCTCGCTGTTTTTTTGACAAGAATGGTCCCTCCCCTCCCCCCCATCTTGTTCCCTAAATGAGATGAGGAGAGAAAAAAAAACCATTCTTGCTGAAAACCTGAAAGATTCACAAGGCTGGTGGGGGGGCCAAGGCCCAGGTAGGGGGGGTCAGGAAGGGGGCTGGATGGGGTCCCAGAGGTGAGCAGGAGGCAAAGAAATGTCCCCAACCAATGCTACCCCCACCTGGCTCCCCTGCCTGCCGAGGAAGGGAAATTCTACCTGTCCAGGAGGCCTAGAGGAGTGTCTAGGTGTGTGTGTGTTTAGGGGTGGTACTTGCCCTCCGTAGGGAGTCCTGTGATGCACAGACTCTTCCTTGGGCTGGTATGTTTGCAAATAAAAAAAAAAAACCAAACAAACAAATTGGGCATGCACAGAAGGGCCTCAATTGTCCCTTTGGGGCATGCTCAGACCCTTTCAAATGTAGCACCTGAAGAGTCTTTGCCTCGTACTCACCTCTGGCACCCCACCTGGTCCCCTTGCCTACCCCATGCCCTCAGTGAGATCTTGATGAGATCTAAAGTGGGAGGGGTGAGATCCTGTGATGTCTCACCCCCCCCCCTTGAGTCTGTTGAGATTCTCATCAAGGGGAGATTCTTATCTAGTTTAAGCTAGGTGTGCACTAGGGACCCATGTCTCTATTATTTTTGTTTTTTGTTTTTGTTATTTTAATCTTTTGTTTTCATAAATATCAAAATTTCATTTTCATTTTTGCTTTTGTTTTCGATTTCCCTTGGTTTAAATGGAAAACACATTTATGGCTGTAACTTTTTTATTTTTCATTATCTTTTTATTAAACTAGGAGAGGATATATATCCAATGGAAGGCATTGTGTGTACCAAATGTTAGAAATTTTGGATAAAGAAATCTGGTTTATTAGCAGTTGAATTATGTTATTTTACAAAAATCTGCATATACCTTCCTGGATGTAACTTCTTTGGCTCCCAGTAAATGTGGATGAAATTTGTCAAATGTATACCCCTTCCCACGATTACTATCTATGTCATCTTTCAAAAGGATTTGATAAAGGGTCCAGGTAGTATAAACAATTAACTTATAAAAGTATATCTGACTAACATTTTTATTGTCGAACCAGTGTACAAGAAATTTTGGCAGGACTGTATCATACACGTTCATAATCATCTCTGTCAAATATCAGAAAGATGTGATAAAGGGTCACAATTTTATAAGCCTGCACAACATATGCAGAGAACGAGTCTATGCAAGGGCTTCTCTTACGTGTCACTGTGGTATGAGATCTGTTTGTGATACCAATTGGCAGGCAAAAATGTCAACCAAATATCCTCACTCTGTGATATGACCACCCCAAATTCTCTCCCACATTTGTTACTGGGAAGGTGGAAGCATCTGTTTAGGAAAGAGCCAATAGAGATTCTCTTATGTCCTCTATCACAGTGCTTCAGGATGTGATTTTGATGATAATTGTTCAGCCTGAATGTGTAAACTATGTCTCTTGATTTCTTGGATGCTATCCCCAAAGTCCCAGTTATGTCCCTTCTATGCCCGCCTCAGCCCCCTCCCACTTCCCCCATGCCTGCCTCGAAGCCACCACTGATTGGTCCTGTAAAGCTAGAAGCATGCAGTAATTAGCCAGTGAATGTGTCTTTCCATCCTTTGGGATGTGCCCCATACTCCCTCCTATACCCTCCCTTCCCCTTCCATGCCAGGTGTCTGCCTCTGACTGGCACTGCATGTGCTGCTATTTATCTGACTAATGGTCTTCAAGGGGATAACTTCAATTGCTTATAAAATTGGGGCCCTTTATAAAATTGTCCTGTTGTTTGGCATAGATGACAGGTAAGGTATGTTATACATATCTGCCAAATTTCTTGTAAAGACTGGAACATAAAAATGCTAATTCTAGAAATGCATTTTCAATTTAATGTCTTATAACATCAGGACCCTTTGTCCAATCTTTCTGAAATTTGGCAATATTGGTAATATTTTGGAGGGACATAATCTATCCTGTTTCATGAAAAGTGGATGGAAGATAAAGAAGTTGTTTTCAGTAATATGTATGCAGATTTTCTTAACATTACAACATTCAATTGCTTATACAATCGGTAACCTTTATCCACTCCTTCCAAAAATGGGTACACATAGTGCACTCCATTGGTGATACAAGTTCCCCAAGTTTCATCAGAATTGGATAAGAAGCAAAAAGTTATAGCCGGAAATACTTTGTTCATCCCCTCCCCCATTATTTCAAAAACAAAACTTTGGTTTTGTTTTCATTGTTATTATTCATTTTCATTATTACAATAAAAAACAAGAAAACATAAATTTTCATTTTCATTATCATAATAATGAAAACGAATTGCACACCTCTAGTTTCAACTTTAATGAGAACACAGTTTTCCCATATGGAGTGTCAATGACTTTATCTAATGGGGTAAGTTAATCTCTAATGTCTGATCCATTATAAACTGAATTATCCAAGGATAAAACAGGATCACAAAAGCAGTTGAAATTCATTTTCACATTAATCAACATGCCACCTTGTCAACATTTTCCACATACCCAAACAGCTGTTGTCCATAAGTTTGATATCAGAGCCCTCAGGGATATATCTGGACCAGTTCTAAAGAAACAGAGTAATGCCTTTGACATAAGCTCAAAGGATTCAGTTTGTCTCTAGTCAACTAAGGGTGTTTTCAAATGTTTTGGTGGCCCACTTTGCTATGGTTTTCTCCGCTTTGGCACAGGGGCCACCATCACCTTTGAAAGCAGCGAAGAAGCATTCACCAGATGTTTCCACGGGATATATCCCAACCCTGGTGGGGGTTAGCCCATACTGTGATTCAGGGAAGTACCCGAGTCACAGCCCAGGCTAGCTGCCACTATGGTTGGGAGCTGGCCACCAGACTCAGAGTAAAGTGGACTTTCATGTCCGAAAGCCAACTTTATTTACAGTGACCTGGAGTGGTGGTGGTGGGGTGGACACCAGGTTGTCTGTCAGTGGGGGTGACACTGAAAGCAGAAAGCAGCCGGGGCCAGTCTGGTGCACATCTGTACATCTCCCTACCCCCTCCCCAGCCAGGTCACCATCACAGTTGTTTGGCAGCAGGCCCAGATCCTGACCTGAGTGACGGCACTCACCACCACCCAGGTAAGTCTGTGGCAGCAGTGAGCACCATCGCTTCTGAAAGCACTCTGTGTCTAATTGGCCATGAGTTTGTGTAACACTCCAATTCATTGTTACAGCCTAGAAAGCTGACTGCTCAAAAACATGCCAATGTTCATCCTCCGTTGTGCAATTGTTCAGTGCTAAACAGTCACCATCCTTCTTCTAGCTAGCACCTTTGCTTGGCATTCTCTGCATGGGGCAATTGTTATTGCCTAGATTAAATCAATAGGAAAGAAACCAACATAGCATCTATTTGTGCTACAGAAAGTCTTTCCAACCCAAACTGTTCTGCCTGATACTAACACTTAATTTTCAGTATGTCTAGATTTAGATTATCCCCCCCTACCTCCCCCTTACAGTTTTCTTGGGACAGTATTTCCCCCCCTCTGTTCATATACTTTTAAACTGTTTCCTATTGCTGTGAAAAAGAATATTAACCTTGCTAATTCCCTTGACTGACCGTCTAATTCATTTGTGTGCTCTTTGCTATCTCTGAAGTGTTTTAATATTAAGGCTGAGAACTCTCTTGAGTATCTTTATAGATACTGATATAGATACTTACCTGTACCTGTTCTGTATGAGCCTGACCCTATCCCAATTGAAGTCAATGGCCAACATTCCACTTACTGCTGTGGTATTGGATAAGATCCATCCATGCTTGTAATCATAATCCACTTTCTATGAAGGAGACTGGTCGTGAAAGCGTGAGGGTACATGGGAAGCTACATCCTATGGCAAGGGGAAATGAAATTTCTCTTGGAACTGGGGATTTAAAAATATTTGGTTTAGAGAGTTGCTAGCTTGGTAATACACGACAATGTACCCCAAACTGGAGGGGATTGGTTGACATGTAATTTTTCCAGAGAACAAAAATTGCAGATAAATTAGAATCTCTTCTAGATAACTGTAGTAGGCTGAACTGGTTCTGAAGTGGTTAATAGTCTCAATCCCCCCCCATCTCCTAGCAAACTACCCTCCCAGCCAAGTAGATGAGAGAAGGATGACTGTGGATATCATGGTAGAGAGGAGTCAGTTGACCAGTGAATGATAAAAGGTCAAAGCACACTCAAAAAGGCAGAAAACCAGAGGATGTAGGAAAATTTCCTTCAGCCAAACAACGTGTTTGGAGAGACAGACCTTAGGGAAAGTTCTGCTGTGGGGGGCAGGATGGAGGGAGGCATGAAAACAAAAATCACTTTGAAGTATGTTCTTGAACTGTATATATAGCAAAGTGAAAAATTAAAGCCAGAGAACATTTTGTGCAGCATTTATTTTATTTATTTATTAAAATATTTATATCCTGCCTCTTCTGCTCCCAGCAGCTTGAGGAGACTAAAAATCAAAGACAAATACAAAAATACACCAATAGATTAAAATAATTCATTATAGCTTAAAATTCAACTATAACTGCTGGAGAATAATCCACCCCTACCACCCTAACCCACCCCACCAAACACCCATCACCCATCTCCCTCACCAAATGCTGGGTGGAAACCAGGTCTTGTATCTTTTTCGAAAAGAAGGGAGGTTCAGAGCCAACTGGACTTCTGCCATAAGGGAGTTCCAAGCCTATGTGAGGCCACCAAGAACGCCCTCTCCAGGATACCCGAGGGACCTCCAGGAAGGCAACCCCAGCTGACCACAGGGGGTGCTCCAGGGCCCTGGCAGTGAGGTGGTCCCACAGGTAGGTGGTGCCCAAGCCATTTATTTATTTATTTATTTATTTATTGGTCGCCCCCTCATGCCTACGGCATCTCGGGGCAGCTCACAACAGTTAAAACAACAATAAAATACATAAAAACAACAATATGAATAATTAAAACTACCCCCAAAAAAAGTTCCCTTCCCTACCCTACCCTCCCCTCCAACCCCCACCCTCTGCCCCCCTACTCCATCCCCCCTCCCTTCTGAAAGCCTGGGCGAACAGCCAAGTCTTACAGACACGTCGAAAGGCCAACAGGCCTGGGGCCAGGCAAACCTCCTCCGGAGGGAATTCCATAACCGTGGCCTGGCCACCGAGAACTCCCTCTCCATTGTGGCCTCCCGTCTTACACGGGGGACTCCAGAAAGGCACCCCCGGTGGACCGAAGGGATCACCCTGAGGCATGGAGGGCAAGTCGGTCCCTGAGATATGAGGGGCCCAGACCATGCAGTAAATCAATACTAACACCTTGAATCTGGCTCGGTATGCTATAGGCAGCCAGTGCAGAGCGTGGAGCACCGGTGTTATGTGCTCACACTGCCCCGTCCCTCCGCCGCATTCTGCACTAGCTGCAGCCTCCAAACCAGAAACAAGGGAAGCCCCATGTAGATCGCGTTGCAGTAGTCTAGCCTTGAGGTGATGAAGACATGGATGAGAGCGGACAGATCAGGCCTGGAGAGGTAAGGTTGAAGCCTCTGTACCAGATACAGCTGGCAAAAGATGGCTTTAGCCACCACCTCCACCTGCCGATCCAGATGGAAGCCTGAATCCAATACCACCCCCAGACTCCGAACCTAAAGAGCAACAGGTGGGCGAACCCCCCCCCATCAGGGGGGCCAGCACCTCCCCCACCCTTCCCACCATCATCACTTCCGTCTTATCGGGATTGAGCTTCAGTCTGCTCTGCCGCATCCAATCCGCCATGGCCTCCAAACATTGGGAAAGTAACGAGACAGCAGGACCTGGGTCAGTTGAAAATGAGAGGTACAGCTGAGTATCATCAGCATATTGGTGACATCGCACCCCAAACCCTCTCATGATCTCCCCCAGGGGCTGCATATACACATTAAACAACAGTGGAGACAGAATGGAACCCTGTGGAACCCTGCAGGTCAAGGCCCGGGGGCTAGATGTTTCATCCCTCAGCACCACCCGCTGGCTTCTACCTGAGAGGAATGAGCGGAACCATCTAAGGACAGTCCCGTCCAAACCCCCCAAGTCTCACAGCCATCTCAACAGCAGCCCACGGTCCACAGTATCAAAAGTGGCTGAGAGATCTAGCAGGATCAAAAAGGTCGAACATCCTGCATCCATCTCCCAGCGGAGATCATCCACGAAGGCCACCAATGCTGTCTCAGTACCATAGCTGGGGCATAACCCAGATTGAAAAGGGTCAAGGAAATTGATGCTGTCCAAATGCGCCTGGAGCTGCAGTGCCACTGCCCGTTCAATAACCTTCCCTAAAAGGGGAAGATTAGAGATGGGGCGGTAGCTGGTGAATGCATCCACATCCAAAGATGGCTTCTTCAGCAGGGGGCGCACTACAGCCTCCTTGAGACGGGTGACAACTTCCCCTGCCAAAGGGATGCTCTGACTACCCTCACCAGCACTGTCCCCAAAGTCTCCGTGGAGGCTTTCACCAACCAGGATGGACACAGATCTAATTCACAACTTGTGGCTCTAACAGACCCCAGGACATTCACCGCATCGGCCAGCGTCACTTCCTGAAACTCATCCCAGAAAGATAGACCAGACCTCCATAGCCTCGTGCCTCTTGCTTACTGCTTCCAGTCCAGTGTCAGAGTTACTCTGGATCTGAGCAATCTTGTCTGCAAAGTAGGTGACAAACTCCTCACAGCAGTCCTGGGACAAGTCCCTGTCCAGGCGGAGGGAGGCCGGACCAGCCCCCGCACCACCTGGAACAGCTCTGCTGGACGCAACTTCGCAGATGCTATGAGGGCAGCAAAGAGCTCCTCCTTTGCCATCCTCACAGCCTCAACGTAGGACCGCAAGTGGGTCCTATGGAGAAGTCGATCAGATTCAGAGCAAGTCTGATGCCAGTGCCGCTCTAGTCTCCTACCTACCTGTTTCATACACTGCAGCCCCTCAGTAAACCAAGGGGCCCTGCTGTGATGAGACAGAGGCAGTAGACGTCTCGGAGCCACCCTGTCAATGGCTTCCCCCAGCAAGATGTTCCAATGCTGTACCAGCTCATCGACTGAGTGACAGTCGGGGTCCAGGGTTATCTCCCTCAGAGCCTCCTGGAACCGTGCATTCCATCAGCCTTTGAGGGCGGACCATCCTAACTGGTCCATCCCCTTCTGGAGGGGGTGCGCTAAGAAGCTGGCCTGTAGGAGATAATGGTCCGTCGATGACAAGGACTTTATAGGTCAAACCCAACACCTTGAATGGGGCCCGGAAAACTGTAGGTAGCCAGTGAAGAGAGCATGGAGTACCGGTGTAATATGCGCACAGCGACCCATCCCCATAAGGAGGTGGGCTGCCGCATTCTGCACCAGCTGCAGCTTCTGGACCATCACCGTGGGTAGGCCCAGGTAGAGCGCATTATAATAGTCCAATCTCGAGGTAATGAAAGTATGGATGATAGTAGCCAGATATGAGTCTGAGATATATGGCCAAAGCTGCCGCACCAGATGTAGTTGGCAGAATGTGCTCCTCGCCACAGCATTCACCTGGACATCCAGGAAGAGCCGGGTATCGAGGACCACTCACAGACTGTGAAACTGGTGAACCAATGGGGGACAAAACCAAACACAGGACATCACACCCATTACCTTACCCACTAGCATCACCTCCATCTTGTTGGGATTCAGCTTCAGTGATCTCTCCTTCATCCAGTCCCCCACAGGTTCCAGGCATAGGGTAAGCATTGAGAATGTGGGGTCTGGGTAAGATGAAAACGAGAAGTAGAGTTGGGTGTCATTAGCATATTGATTACACTGAACATCAAACCTTCTCACAACCTTGCCCAGCAGCTGCATGTACACGTTATACAGGAGAGGGGACAAGATGGAACCTTGTGGGACTACACTCAAGAGGTCCAAGGGAGGTGAAGAACAATCCCCGAGCACCACCAGCTGAGTTCTTCCAGCCAGAAATGAATGGAAATAGTCAAGAACAATTCTGCCCACCAACATCTTGTGGTCAATGGTATCAAACACAGCCGACAGATCTAATAGAATCAGCAGGGTCGATCGACCCCAATCCAATTCTAGGCAAAGGTCGTCAACCAAATCCATAAGTACAGTCTCATTACCAAAACCCGGACAAAAGCATGATGTCAACTTTATTGAGGCACCTGTTACTACAACAATGTCACTCCTAAGAAAACTCCAACAACAACAAAATTTGCCATCATATCTTTTTTGCTTCTAAGTTAATTTGGTTAAAATGTCCATCTTACAGACATTTTCAGAAGTGTCAGAAAAATTAATGTGGTGTTTCATCCCCTGAAAGCAACTTTCAATCCTCATGGCAGGAATATACTATTCCAATCAAAGCTTGGATAAGACTGTGTTTTAGTTCTATTGTCTTTTGAATAAAATACTTTTCTTCAGACATAGTATTATCATACTATTGCATTTCAAGGAAACAGCATGTTTTGAATATTAACTCTTCTGTAATGTGGTGTCGTCAGTAAAAATAACTAACCTACCAGGGTTACAAAAAGTTGAGTTTCAAATCCTAACATAGAAAATTTATAATAAATTGTTTCTATAGAACCCGAAGAGGGACAGAAGATGTTACCAGCTAATTAAAGACAATCTGTTCCTGGACAATGATATTTTCCAGTCAGCTTAATAAGTAAAAAAAGATACAGTCCACAATATCTTCAACTAACTGATTGTTAAGAAGCTTTGCTAAAAACTTATGCATGTCTAGGGAATGGGACAGAAACTTGAAAATTTAATTTTTTTAATGGAAATACATACAACATAATATAATATACATTTTGCATAATTACATATTATTAACACCATTCAGAAGTCTTAATGGCACATACATAAGGATAGTTGTTAATATACAAAACAAATTTCTGGGCATACAAAACACACACATCTACATGAAAAGGGGAACAGAGCATTGAAATTGACATATTAGTAATAAATGCAATTGTCAGTATGCTTGTATAATCTGCTGCCAATTATATATTAATATGCAGACTCTATGGCAATAAATGAAAGCCGTAGCAAATTATATATTCAAAGCACTGAAATTGGACAAAGTTGCAAATGTTAAGAGACGGGGTGGGGAATCTTCCCCCCCCCCCCCCCGGGTCACTTTGAAAATTATTACAATCTCTGAGGGTCATACAGAAGTTGGGGGTGAGGTGCACAAAGGGTGTGCTCAAGAAGAGGATCCAGATCATGGAACTGTCCTTTGTCTTGGCATGCACACCCTCATCTCGGATCCTTTACCCTGACCTTCCTTCCAACATACCCAAACTGCTGCTGAACCAGGCTATATGAGGCCACCTGCTGCCACTTTCCCAATGAGTCCAAGAATTGTGGGCATCCCAAATATTGAATGATGAAAAAAGAAAAGAAATATTGAACAGGTGCTTCATTGCCTGGGCACTGTCCTCCCTATGCATTGAATGAAAGAGAGGTGCTGTGTATAATATAATGTGTGTTCATGTAATGAAAAGATAATCATAATATGAACACAAGAGGATATAACCTTGCTACTGACACTTTCAAAATGATGTGTAGACTGAATCATTATACAGCAAGTGCTATGTCATGACTATCTCAGAGATATTACACAGATAAGAGACTATCCTAGTAGCAGTGGTGATTAAAAGAACTGGCTAAACCAGGGGCGGTGGGCTCCCTATGTTGGGAGGGGTAATGCCATCCTGGCCCCAGGACTCCCCCAGCTGGCTGGCCCCGACACAGGTGCTTAAAAAAAAATGGCTGTGAGCACCACGGCAAATGTTCTAAGCCATCTTGAAGAACCTGGTTTAGAGCAGCAACCTTCAGAAGGTTGGTGCTGTAAACCAGGTTCTTTGAGATGGCTCCAAACATTCTCACCGTTTGTGTGTCCGTGCACAGACACAACCGGTGACTTACCCCCCTCCCCGAAGGGGTCCTAAGAAGCCTTTCAGGGACAAAAGGGAGCCGTTTTCTCCCTTTATGAGGAATGGGAGACAAAAGCGCCGTCCATTTCGCAAAAAGGGACCCTGAAATGGAATAGTGCCGGAGGGGGCACTATTCCATTGCAGGGGACGAGCAGGGCTAAAATCCATACCAGGGCGCTCCATACAGGCGCCCTAGTATGAACTGCCCAGTGTCCTGCCTGTGCAGGGAGGGGGGGCTGGGAGCTGCTGCTGTGTGTGCAGCTCCCAGCCCCCCTCCCTCCCTGGGTTCCTTCCTCCTCCCTCCCTCCCTGTCGAGCCAAAGTTGCAAATGTTAAGAGAAGGGGTGGGGAATCTCCCCCTCCTCCAGGGGTCACTTTGAAAATTAATACAATCTCTGTACTTAGTATAATTTTGTACTTAGTACAAAATTAGTACAATCTCCGGCCCGACCTTACTGCCCCAGTGCCCCGCCAACATCAAAACCCACCAGCCGCCCCTGGGCTAAACTAAAGGCAATAAACACCAAGGGATGTTTAGAAACTCTATAAACAATATAATCAGGACACTGAACAGATGATGAGGTCAACAATATTCATAAACTGTGTCAGAGAATAGATACATTTGCATAACAATACTCAAGAAAAAGTGAAACGAATAATGAATATAGTCATGGTTATTCATGTATCTGGAAGGATAGCCTAACAAATAGTCAAATACATATTTGAGATCCAAATGAAATTTGCATATCTTCATTTGAATACTTTCTTTAAGACCATTTATGTACTTCATACACTACCTTCAGATAATTAGTCACTTCGGTACTTTGTGCCTGGGGGAAAGCCAAAAGCTGCAGTGGGTCACACGGTTTGGATGGAGGCAGCCCAAAGAGATGCTACCATTAGTAGTAATACAGTATATTCTAGTAAAGAGGATAGTAAATTGGAGAGAGCTCAGGCAGGTATTACTATGGAACAGACATACTTAAATAGTAGGGGTGGGATTTTGGTTTCTGGTGTTGTGGTTTTTTGGTTTTGGATTCTTGATTTTCAACTGGAATTTTGGTTTCAGTTCTTGGTGCTCTTTCTGATTGAAGTCAATGGGACATTTTCACTCCCATGCTCCAAGGCTTGGACCCAGACTGGTAAGGGCAGGGCCCTGGGGTTGGGTAGGAGTGGGGGTAAATATGGTCCATAGGGAATGGAAGTGTTAGGGATGTGGATTCCCATCCTCACTCTCTGAGGTCAGTAGTGGGCCCTGGGGAATGGGGGTGGGGGTATTGAACCAGACTCCCTTTCCCAAGGAATGGGGATGTGAATCCCTCGGCCTCCCAGTAGTGGAGAAGGCCCAGGGGCCCAGCAACAGAGCTGCTACTGTGGTGACAGGTCTTCTGGTTCAGTGACCAGCACATGCCTCCTTCTTCCACTCTTCCTGCAGGGCACACTGCCAGAGCTCCCTGCTCTGGAAGCACGCATACACAAAGTGGACATGTGCAACCCTTTTCCATAATGGCGCCTGCAGTATCATTGCCATTTTGGAAAAGGGAAGCCATTCTGTGCATGCATGGAGCCATTTGCAACTACAATAAACATTCAGACAACTGGCCATGCCCTTGTCCCTCTCACAGTGCCCCACCTCCTGCCATGATGTACAACCATGGTGACCAGCCATGGTGAATGGCCATGTGGCGGGAATAGGTGGGGATGAGCAAACATGTGGGCAGGCATTGACCTGGGATCATTCCTTAGAATTTGGCCTAGGGCACATCCTGGGCAAGCTGCCAGTATCTATCCCAGGGCAGTCACGGGCCAACATCTGGTGGTGGGTCAATATACAAACAGATGAGTCCTGCCTTCCTCCTTGCCTACGTGTCTACTGCAGCTATTGAATTGTGGAGCTGTGGAGATGTCATGGGATACCCAGGATTGTTGCAACTGCTGTGAGAGAATGATAATTAAGTTGGAAAAAAGAGAAAATGAAAATTAATAAAAGATTCTGAGGAGAAATAAGAAGTTCACCGTGGAATGATTAAGTTTGAGATACCATTGAAACATCCAAGCAACATTAGAGAACAGGGAGACAATTGGAGATGTACTAAGTAGGAGAGAGGTCAAGAATTAAAAGTTAGAGTTTAGAGTCACTGACATTGGAGAAAATAAGTTTACCTGTAGAGAGTCCAGGTGAAGTGAGAAGACATGAAATACACATTAGTGAGGTATCAACAGAGAAAGGTAGGGTAAAGAGTGGCAAGATAAAAAAAAATTGAGGGGGCACTCAGTGAAAAAGGAGAATATGGAAGTATAGAACTTATGAAGGAAAGAAAGGCCTTTTAAAATGGGTAAGGGGGTGGGGAACAGGCCAGGTCTGTTTGAGGGTGGCAGCTGCTGTAGGAGCTGTGGGTAGGGGGAGGGTGCAGATGGGTGCACACTCATCTCTACCCATCTCCATGCATGGAGCAACCCACCTTTTTGCCGACTGCTAAGTACATGGGGGATGGGTGGGTCATGGAAGCAGGCGTTGCAAACATTTCTTCATAATTTTTACAACTAGCTGGAGTGCAGATACAGCTAAAGCCTGAGAAAGGTTCTTCAATATAACATAAGTGAGTTCAAGATTAGGAAAAGAAATGAGTGGTTGCTTTATTTTATATAGCCTAAAAAGCTATTGCCATGAAATATTATTACACAACTCGTGAAACAGAATCTAATAACCTTTAATGTTAATTATTTAGAATGATTGAGAGTAGACGCCTGTATGTTGCTACTCAGGCTTCATAAAGTGAGACAATAGCATGAACTTTTCAAATTACCCAAGTAATGAAAAGCCATTAGTGTGTGTAAGAGGAGAATAAAATAAGCTTATTAATTAAACAATATATTTTGAAGGCAGTGAAGGGAGTGTGCTTGTGAAAACTGGCCCTGTGGGAGACTTAAAATGGCTTAGAATCAACAGGGGTATAATATTATTAAGCATATCCCTGAAATTAGAGCTAGTTCAATGTGTTATGTGAACCTTTGATAAAACATACCAAAGGTGGGTTTCTCTAATACTATTAAGTTCATCTCACTTTTTATTTTATTAGCTTTGATCATATTTTTAAAAGTCAATTTTATACTTACAGTGTTGTGTATAAATTTACATTTAAGACCAGGAGATGCTTCTGGTACAATTTTGATAGCATAAAACATTTTATAGAGTTATATCACACATGGAAAATATTGTTCACTAGTCTTTCTTTAAAAAAGGAAAACAATATGTAACACACACACACACACACACACACACATGCGCACACACATATCTGTGCAGCATTCATCTGATAAAATAAAATATGAAATGTCCAACCTGTCAAATGCAACCATAACAGTTCCTCATAAAAGCTGTGTTTGAGCCAAAGCTCTGTCACTTGAGTTACAGGAGCAACTTTGAATCTATTTCTGGACCTTGACATCCGCTCTGTCGATGATCTCGTAGCCTTCTGGAACACCTTGTTGGCTGAGACCATTGACAGAGTGACTCCCAGGTGTCCGCTGCCCTCCCGAGTCTCCTGCAGGTCTCCTTGGTTTACTGAGGGCCTGCGGTTTTTGAAGCGGGAGAGCAGGCGGTTAGAGCAATGGTGGTGCCAGATTCGCAGCCAGTATGATCGATCGCAGCATAAGAGCAGTTTAAAGGCCTATGCTGTGGCGGTGCAGGCGGCAAAGAAGCAGTTCTTTGCTGCCCTTATTGCATCTGCAAAGTCACGTCCAGTGGAGCTTTTCCGGGTGGTGAAAGTCTTGGTCAGTCCTCCCTGCCTCCACTTGGACCTGGAGCAATACAGTGACCGCTATGACCGAATGTCCATACCGAACTAAAAAATGGCCGAACAGTTCAGTCTTGTTCGGGTGAGTTCGGGGGCAGGAAAAACATTACTTTGGGCGGGAAAAACATGACTAGAAGGGAGAGGCAGTTGAGGAGCAAACTTCCTGGTCCCAGGGGTGGTCCCAGGGGCAAATGATACCAATACCGAAAAAAATCTTCAAATTCGCTATCGATTTTGGTATCGATAGTGCCGAACCGAACTCCACCAAACCCAAGAACTGAACCCGAACTTGGGTTTCGAACTGAACGACTGAACGTCTGAACATCCGAACCGCGTTCTGTTCACACATCCCTAATTGTTACCCTGATTTTTAAAAACGGGAATAGAGATCTGCCATCAAATTATAGACCCATCAATTTAATAAATGTGATAGCGAAAGTATATGCCAGTTACTTATTACTCAAATTGGAGGCCTGGGCAAATGTAGCCTCCTATTTTACGGAGGAACAGGCAGGTTTCCAGGCTGGACATTCTACCCTCGGCCATTGTTTCACCTTGATGTACTTGATTGTTAAGTATGTGTGGGTTAGAAGAGGCTCCTTATTTCTTTCATTTGTGGATCTCAGGACAGCCTTCGATGCAATAGATAGGAAGCTTCTATGGGCAAAATTATCCTTTACAAATATGGATAGAATACTGATTTATTTGGTACAATCACTTTATTCCAATACTCATCTGAGAGTTAGATACTCTCCAAGAGGGTCTATCTGACAGAACTCCAGCAACCCAAACTAAGGCTGACTTTTGCTTCTCTAAGATATCAGACTATGCAAACCGAAGTCCTAACTAGGCAATATAAGGGGGTCAACTACGTGAAACGCTTATGTATTTGTGGAATGCCTATAGTTGAAGATCTCTTCCATTATGTTTTATTCTGTCCATTATATAGTGGGGCGAGGAAAGTTCTGTGGGCTTCAGTTGGGGAATTGCGTGGGAAAACCCCTCTACAAAAACTGATTTTTCTATTATATGATATGGTGCCAGAGACGACAAGGGCAGTAGCTACTTCTGCCTATAAGGCTAAAAAATTACGGATTTGTAAGTTACAAAATAAATCTAACTAGAGTTTTGTGTTTTAACAAAAGAACTGACTGTATTTTGTAAAATTTTCATTGGATATGGCCGGTGTTATTCTTAGGCTGTTTTGTATTTATTGTATTTATGTTTTAACATTAACATGTGTTCCTTTGGATATGTGTTTCTTTTTTATGTATTTAATTTGTCAAGGCCATTAGACCAGTACAATAAACTTTATATATATATATATATATATATATATATATATATATATATATTCTCCAAGAGGGCATCTCACAGATTTGATACCTGCTACAAATGGGGTGAAACAAGGCTGTGTTCTGGCTCCCTTTTTTATTTTATTTTTTTATAAATGGAATAGTTTTAGAACTTTACAGCGATTTGTTTTTGGCAGCTTTGGGATTCTTCTGTAAAACAAACTATCTTTTAATTAATTATGAGAAAACTAAAGTTCTTGTAGCAGCTAAAAGATACTGCCAATTCAACTGGTTCCTTGACAATGTCAAGTTAGAACAAGTTAAATTCTATCGATACTTGCGGTTGACTTTTTCTGCCTCTGCCACATGGTCTAAACATGTCAATCATATGAAAATTAAGGTGGATCCGTCTGTAGGTGGGCTCCTAAAATTCTGGAGAATGGATGGCTGGAAACTTATAGCCCCTGCTTTAAAATTGCTTGCTATGAAAGCCAATCCCCAAGTCCTTTATGGTGCTGAAGTCTGGGGCCCCTTCCTAAGATCTAAGATGGAGTTTTTCCAAAATTGGTTCCTCCGAGCAATTCTTTCTGTGCCTAAGAGCACGCTGCCTGCCCTTGTGTGGCTAGAAACAGGTGTATTATCTGTCGAGGTAAAATTAGATCTGGCCTAGATTTCCTTGTGGTTAAGGGTGCAAAGCATGACTGAGGATAGATTACCAAACCTCTGTCTTGCAGAATCCAACTACACTGTGCACGTTTTTGTAGTACAAAAAATGACTCCTCCTTCTTCCGTTGTTGGGGCAATCTATGGAAACTTTGACTCCCCTTTCTAATTTCAGAATTAAATCCCTGATTGTGAGACAACTGATGGATTTAGCAATCGCCAAAGACAGACAAAAGATTGAAAAATTAAAATATGTCCCCCTCTATAAATATTTCAAGTTAATTCCGGGAAGTGAACCCTATCTTACTGCTTTGGATAGCTCATACCTAAAAAGGCTTTAATGCTGCTTAGGTTTGACCTTATCCCCTCCAGGGTGTTGAACGTGAGGAGAAATGGGCTTCCCTACTCCTCTAGAGAATGTAGTTGCTCTCCTAACCAAATTGAAGACTTGCTCTATCTGCTATTTATCTGCCCACACACAGAGAAATATTGCCATACATTTTTGGATGCTCCACTCCAACATAGAGCATATCCCCCCCCCCCCC
>QEPC01013421.1:951377-992629 GCA_003113815.1 Sphenodon punctatus
TTCCCCTTCCTATGTCTCTCAGATTGTAAGCCCTAGGGGCAGGGACCATGTCTGTATTTTATTACTTTGTAAAGATGATGCCACAGGTACACTGCTGGTGCTATATAAATGTTTGTTAATTATAATAATAATAATAATAACAACAACAACAACCCTGGCTGGAGGAAAGAGCCGGCCCTTATTTGGGGGTGCATATGCATAGAGAATGGGATGGCAAGGCAACTGGAGAGTGGAACCCTTGCTAGCCTGGCACATGTTTGTGCTCCATTGACTCCAGCAGGCGCTCAGCAGGACACCCAGTGGCAGGACAGCCACAGCGGGGAAACAGCCACAAGATAGTAAGAGCTGGCATGGATCAAGTTCGCAACAGGTGGCTCTCACAGACCCCAAGACATCTGCTGCATCGACCAGCGTCACTTCCTGAAACTCCCCCCATAAAGCTGGACCGGACAGGGCCTCCATCACCTCGCACTCTCCCCCTACTGCCCCTAATCCAGCGTCAAAGTTGTTCTCAATCTGAGCGATCTGCGAAGTAGATGACAAACTCCTCACAGCGGGCCTGGGACAAGTCCCCATCCAGGCAGAGGGAGGCCGGACTGACCAGCCCCCGCACCACCCGAAAGAGCTCCGTCGGGCGTGACTTCGCAGATGCTATGAGAACAGCAAGGAACTCCTTCCTTGCTGTCCTCATAGCCTCAACATAGGACCACAAATGGGCCCTATGGAGAAGTTGGTCGGAGTCAGATTGAGTCTGACGCCAGCGTCGCTCCAGCCTCCTACCTACTCGTTTCGTACACCACAGTCCCTCAGTAAATCAAGGGGCCCTGCGGTGAGGAGACTGAGGCAGAGGGCGTCTCGGAGTCCCCCTGTCAATGGCTTCCTCCAGCAAGCTATTCCAACACGACCAGCTCATCGACAGAATGACCGTCTAGGTTCAAGGTTAACTCCCTCAGGATCTCTTGGAACTGCTGGGGTTCCATCAGCCTCCGAGAGCAGACCATCCTAACTGGTCCCTTCCCCTTCTGGAGGGGGTGCTGAGGGACTGGCCTGCAGGAGATATTCACACACACAGAGAATATTCACACACACACTCTCTCCCTCTCTCCTGACTGCTAGTGGAGTGTCTCCACTCCAGAGTTCCAGCAGCAACAGGCAGTGCCGGCTCCTGTGGTTGAATCCCGCAGCAGTATGGGCAGCTGGGAGGGAGTCGCTGAGGATGAGGTAGGGATGCCGCTTCGCTGCTTCCACTGCTGCATTTGCAAGTCAAGCCGAGCCTGGCAATCCCAGAAAACTCCCCCCCCCCAAGTTTCCAGGGCACTGTGGCCATTTCTAGAGACCGGGGAATCTTTGTGCCTGGGAGGCTTCATGTCATGATTATTGTGTGCAGTCCACAAAGCCTCTCTCAGGCCACAGCGAACCAGGCAATGGGCCACACACAATGGGGAAGGGCTTGGAAGTCAGCGGGTCATGGGGAAAAGCCCACGGGCGAGAAGTGGCCCACAGGCTGGAGGTTCCCCAGCCCTGTCAGAGAGCATCCGAGGAGTGACCAACCGTTTCTTGCCCCTCTCTCCACTCTCACTGCCACTGCCAGGGAGGGGGCTTCCTTCAAGCACATGCATTACACACAGGGGGCTTCCCATTTATTCGATTGGACATGGTAAATATGTGAGTGGGGGCTGAGTAGAGGCTGCATGGACTGAACCTGGACTGACCAGGCTATTTTCTCATTTGTTGACGCTGTATATTTACATCTATATTGAACCTGGTATGTCTGCAAAGTAGAGTAGAGAACAAAACTGAGACCTGTATTGTGGCATTCTCAGGTCTTTCATTCTCCTACTGGAATACAAAGTGACAGTGTTTAAATCAGCTCCAGAAATATATTTTTGTGATGTGTCAATAGGTCTTACATAATTTTATAGCTTTATGGCGAGCCTGACTGTCATTGTTGATGGTGTAGGCTTGATGGTTGTATTGAATTATATGTACTGGTGTCTTCATTAGCACAGAGAAGCAGTAATTCAAGAGAAATGCTGTGTGCACTCCAGTTCCTGTTTGTTTCAAGCTTAATCAGCTATGCAACTATCTTGAACACATCCTGTGATCTAAGAAGAAAGGTTTAGACTCAGAAAAGAGAGTTAGAACTGCAGTGAAAAACAAATAATGAAACAATGGGGGGGGCGGGTGATAAAACCATTCCAGTACAGGAGATAAATGATAGTGGCTTCCCGTTTTATCTACCAAAAAAAAATAAAAAATCTCTCCCTTGGCTTCAGGTTTCTTGAGTCGGAAGCTGACAGTTTATCAATAAACAAACATAACCAAATATACTTCATCTGAATGAAAACTCACTTTAAGATGGTGAAACAATTTTCGACACAGGAACTTGGGAAAGGCAACAGATTCCAAGTACTGGTATGGGCACAGGACCAGAGCCTTTTTGTGAAAGCTACTCTAATTTATGCTTTCTTGTAATGGTGCTTCTTGAGGTATTGCAGCAGCCTAGACAACTCAGAACATGTTGTACTCTTTACTCTAGTCACCCATTGTCTAACTCAGGGACTCCTGTTCAAGGCCATATCCACAGAACTTTCCTAAGCATAAGTATGAGGAGGGGATGTGACAACATCGTACTGACTCTTTGTGATCCTCTTTATGTCTGATACATCTACTCTGGCTGTGAGGTCTCCTAGTGCTAGTGCACAAAATTTGAGATTGTGACTGAGTTAAAAACCTTCCTGATGATTTGTTGTCTGTTGTGATACACCTGATTGTGTAAAGTTGAGCCTGAAATTAGGCAAGTGGTTGAATGATCCTAAAATGGATGAAGTGGATTGGGTATGACTCACTTTAAAGTCAATCATTACAGCATCGGGTGTTCACAAACCCAATTGGGAATTGTTGAGTGAGAATGTAAATAGAATAAATAATCAACTGGCAATTGATTTTTGAAATAACCCCTTTGTTTTGAGATTGGACATGTTGTCCTGCAGCACTTCCACCTTTGATGCTGTGTCACCAAGAGTGCCTTCAGACATCAGAACAATGCACCTTGAAAAGCCGCAGAAAGCACAATATTGAGGTTTCCATTGGGTGCTTTGTTTCTGGAGTGAGTTTTTTTGAAGTGGTTACCATGGGATTACCACACAGTACAAGAGTTCAGAGGTCACAAATCACACAGTGGACCCTTCCCTCCCTCTTCCCTGTACACAAAGGAGTACACAGTGCTTTCCATCATGTTTCAAGCCACATTTTGATGTCTGAAAACAATCCAAGTTTCCTTTTTTAAAATTGCACTATCTGTTCTTATTGAATAAGACATTCCAGGCCAACTCATGGAGCCCCATGCATCAAATTATAAATGATCTTTTTTTTAGTTTTGTCATTAACAACATCTAGAAATTGTGCAATAGCTGTTTTACGAGGCAAATCATTCTACACTGGTTGCCCTTACTGTCAGAAAGTTTTTTCGAATAACCAAGTTAAATGTATCCTTTTAAGTCAGCCTATTATTCCTTGTTTTATGACTAGTGTCTAATGTAACTAATTCTTTCTCTCTCTTAGATTATTGCCCTTTAGTATTTATATAGTGTTATCATGTTGCGCCTTAACTGTAATTTCTTTAGGCGAAATAAATGTAATTCCTTTATTCTTGTCTCATAAGTTATGTTTTATATAGAAATAAAGCAAGCTGGGTATATCAGAGATTTGTGCTTTTTTCAGAGACTAAAATACTTAAAATAATTTACTATTGTTTAAAGTTGTACACTTCATTTACTGACAACATTTTTCTTCCCTCCGAGCAGAGGAATGGCAATTAGAGAAAAGTTCAAAAAAGGTTATCCTTGAGTTGTGTACAGCTAGGGATGGAAACAGAACTGTCTGCAACAGTAGCTGTAAAGCATGATTTCTTAGTGGTACCTATTGTTCTGCATCCTATACTTTGGCATTTGCTGCCTCCAAATGCCAAACAATAGTGACTTTCCAGTAATTTGGTTGTAATTTTTCAAAAGTAGTTTTAAGCTACAGGCCCTACTGGCTCAGGAACTGTCACATTACTTTACTCTCTAGGGTAGTTTTGCCCACCAGAAATCCTTTTCTAGAATAATATATGTTTAGATGAGTAAATGTCAAAGATTGCTAATGCATTTTTAAGTAACTAAAGAAACATTAGCCCCAATACACCATCCTATGAATTTGTAAAATACGTCTGTTGACTTATCACCATCACCTGCGATAAATATTAGATAGAAGCAAGGGGCCTAGTTCCTTATTTCTTCATTTTTACACCAATTGTAGGAATAGATTAAAGGGGGTAAAGATTAACTAAAGCCAACTATTTTTCATATTCTCAGGCAGCTAGAAGACAGCCTGTTTTGTTTTATCAGAATATCCTCAAGAAAGTTCCAATTTATACTGGGTTTCCTATGGACTCTTGAGTTTAGAAATTGTGCGCTGTGGCCATGTTCCTGGCCTATGCCTAACATGCCCTGTGTGATGGAAGAAGCGTGGGTACAGAGCTTTTATATTAATACTATGATATTTTGTGGAGGCTTATTAAGCTAGAACTATTTTAAAGTCTTTATCCTTTTTGATCGGTATAAATCTTTGGGCCATAATAATAATGATTGGGGCATAAAGACTTAGGCCCTTTTTAAATAGACTGCAACTGTGTGTGTGTGTGTGTGGGGGGGTGCATACAGGTGAACACCAATCCCCCCGGCATTCCCCTGCATGATGGAGAAACCTGCATTGTCACCAGTTGCTCTGTGCATGGGGGGAGGTGGGGATGCATGGGTCGATGGAGCATGCATCCACGCACCCCCATATTTACACAGGATGCTCCCCCACATAGATAATGGGTGTTCATGAGGGGGGACATGTAGCAGAGCACAGTTCCCAGGGATAAGTCTCCACAGGGTTGAACCCATGCGCCATCAGTTCCTTAGGGAATCAGCAATGCACACAGCCAGTTTGGGAAATAGCTCAGTCTCTTTATTGGTCCTCACAAAGTTCCTTGGAGTCTGGTCTTCTGGCTTGTCCACCTTACACCGTGCAGACCCATCTTAGTCACTCCCAATACACAGACAGTTCATCATCATCAGTATATCCAAGCATAGCCCATAGCAAAACCCCAGACTATAACCAGGACTCGGCACTGTCCTAAGCCCACGTTCCCTCCAAGCAGCCCATAGCAATCCCTACCACTGTTGCCTTCAGTACCTTGGAGAGCATAGAGTGGAGATAGTTTCTCAGCCCAGTTGTCCAGGCTATCCCTGAAGCATAGCATGGTTCAGGACCCTGGAGAGGGAGAAACTACCTCTCAGGTCTGCTGCCAGATCTAGACTGAAGTCTCCTCAGGATTCCCTCTCTTTATATATCTCAAGGGGGTGTGGTTATCCCTGAAGGCCTCCAGTCCGTAAAGGGCCAGCACCCTGCCATACTCCCAACTACCTTTCACTGGGTTTTCCAGCTGCCACAGAGACTGCCAATCCCTTCTCCAGGTGATTGCTTGGTGCCTCCCAGTCAGTCCACTTCCATCTGGCACCCTTGCACTCTTAAATGGGCAGCAGCCCCTCAAGCCTGATCCCTACTACAAAGCGTCTTGTGTAAAAAGGGCCAACACTAATGTTGTTCAGTGTTTAGATGCAAGAATGAAGAGGACTTCCCCTATCTTGAAAGGGTAGGGTACCATGTGTGGATGGGTCTCTGGAAACATTTCATATTGGTGTTCCACACTCTGCACTGGCTGCCAATAGATTTTGCAACACAATTAAAGGTACTAGTTTTGACCTATAAAGCCCTAAATGGCTTGGACCCCAGGTATCTGGAAGACTCCCTCCTCCCTCATGTCCTGTGACAGCCCCTGAGGTCAGCTGGGGGCATCCTCTTCCAGGTACCACCTGCCTGTAAAGTTATTACTGTTAGGCATGCAGAAAGGCATGCCTGCCCCACGATTAAGGAACTCCCTCCTCTGGAGGTTCATCTAATCCTGATCCCTTTCATCTTCCAAAAATGATGTAAACTATTTCTATTTAGTGAGGTGTTTGGCAGACAGGGATAGGGTTGGGTGGGGTTGCAGGGTGTTAGCATAGGTGAGGGAGTTAAGGGAACTTTTTAGATGTTTTGTTGATTTTAGGAAGCCCTGAGCCTTTATGGGAAGGGCATCATATAAATTAAAATTAATTAATTAATTAATTTAATTAAATAAACCAGGAACAGAATAAAGCAGGATTCCCATGATTAACGAGATGGTTGGGAATGGGGAGGTGAGAAGACTGGGCTTGTGTCTTTCTTTGATCCTCATCAAATTTTGGGAATTTGAGGATTATTTGCTAAATTAATCTTCTTGGTTGGGGTGACTGTTTGCATTCATGCCTCACTGGTAACATGAGGGGAAGCTGACAGAGCATAGATAGGAAACCTCAGGCCTGGGGGCCAAATGTAGCAGACAGCTAGATTTTACTTGGCTCGTTTCCACTGCCCGGATCTGGCCCCTAGATTTGGGCTGAAACGAGAATCAATTTTATTCTTGCAAATATCTTGTGAGAATTGAGAATCAGGGTCAAGATCGAACAGACATCTCAACCCTGATTTAGATTCTCGCAAGATTTCTCACTCTGCTTCCTCCCCCCCCCCACCTCCCTGTGCCCAGACTGGTCTCCCAGCCCAGAAAAAATTGAGGGAGGAGGAAGGATGAAGTCAAGCTCTTCCCTGCCTAGCTCTTTTACTTTGTCTGGGACTGGCAGCTGTATCCATGGGTCAAGCGTTCTGATCACAAATGATCAAGAATGGGAGGGTGAAGAACAGGAGGAAGGGGGCAGATTCAGCTAATATCTTAGCATTCTATTGGATAGCAGGAATCAACAGCCAATAGAATGCTGAAAAGCTCTGCTGAGCCACCTCTCAGCGTGTTCCATAGCTCCCCAGTATACTCAGAGCACTAGACATTTTGTGCAGGACTGAGGCTTGATTAGAGCCATTGTGCTTCTAAGACTATTATGGAGTTTATGTGTGCTGGGTGTTGAGCTAAATTCTCCGATCCCGACAGTGGCCTATGCAGAATGGGGCACACAGCCACAAAGAGAGTTAAATCTAAGTTTCACAATTAATGACAATGAATTGGAAATCCTTATATTAAGTGGATTGACCTAGAAAACAACTATAAATTAACAGTTTACATTGGAACCACATGGTTTTGCTATCTTGGTTTGTTAATAGCTCCAACTATTGTCATTAAATACTTTCCAAAGCAAGATCCCTAAGTAAAAGGTTTAAAACAATAAGAATTAAAAGCGATTGGAAATCCTCCCATTTGCTTTGATGGACTGAATAGGAAAGAAAATCAAAATCAACTTGCTGCCCAACAATTCCATTTCCTACCTGTACAAACCTCAAACTATACAACTGAGCAGATTGAAAAACATATCGCCAGGTTTGCTTGGAAAGAGGCCAAGCTAAGAATTAAACAGAAAACACTGCCACCTTTGAAGAGAAGGATGGTCTGGATGTTAAATTTATGGTGGTGACAGGATGGCACAAAATGAAACTTCGGCTAACACTGATTAAAAGTAGAGAGAAAAAGTTAAATGGCTGCAGGTAGAAAAATGATTCTTGGTTGAGGATGCTGAAATAAAAATAAACAATTACATTATATTGGCCCAAAGTCACATTCACACAGTACCAAAGTTCTGCCAGTGCTGCCTTCTTCTTTAGGTGCTGGTCCCATGTAAAGGATTTCCTCCCCACAAACTGGTGCAAGGTAACCCAGCATTAGAGCTGCTGCTGAGTACCCAGTCAGTTGGGCACCCTGTCAAATGTGGGGTGCTTGTCTGGCCTGGGTTGCATTTGGGCACCAACTGGGACCTGAAAATGACCTGACAGGATTCCTGGCTCCATAGGCTCTGGGCTGAGTCACCTCACTGGACAGGCTGCTGCCCCTCTGGTCTGGACTCCTGGCTTCTCCTTGCTTCTCTATGGCGCAAGCACAGCTCAGGTGAGCACTCAGCTTTTTCTAAGTGGGAGAGGAGCGAGGAGGGCTGTGCTCTCCTGATATGGGTCTGCTTGGGAACACAGACAGATGAGAAGAGGCCTTCTTGCTCTCCCCCACCCTGCTCAGAAAAAAGATGAGCAGGGAAGTTCCCCACTCAGCTGTGTGGCGTGAGGACTGGGGAGAAGCAGGGAGCAACCAGGAGCCCAGACCAGAGGAGCAACAACTTGGTTGGTGAGCTGAGTCAGTCTGGTTTTCTTGATTATTGTTTCTTGCTAAAAACAAGTCACGAACCATAATTTTCATTTCGATTGAGAATATATTGAGATCGAGTTTCAGCTGTGGATAGGGCTGAAATTTGATCTCAATTTTTTCTTGATTCTCAATGTGAAGCATAATTCTTGAGTAATTTTTTTAGTGAGAATTGATAATTGAGAAAACCGATCCTTTCTTGGTCAAGAATCTTTCTCGATTTACCACTTAGCATTTACCGTGATTCCAATTTACCATGATTTGCTGTGTACCATATTCTGATTTACCATGAACCGCTTACCACATACCATGTTCATCCCAGTAATGTGCATTTGCAACATGGCTGCCCTTTTCCAAAATGGCAATGACATGCACCATCGGAGCATGCCATTTTGGAGCACTCCAAAAAGTGAAAACAAACAAGAAAATAGGGATGGGCAAACAGAATGCGGTTCGAATGTTAGGTCGTTCGGTTCGATACCCGAGTTCGGGTTCGATGCTTCGGTTCAGCCGAGTTCGGGTTGACTGAACTTGGATGAACAGTCAAAAATAAACTGAAACCGAAACTTAACTGAAAACGAAGCCGAAACTTAGGTATTTCCCCCCCTGAAAAGACGTTTTTCCTGCCCCTGAACTCATCTGAACTCATCCGAACACAACCGAACTGTTTGGTCATTCGAGAGTTCGGTTCGGATGTTCGGTCCGGACGTCCGAACAGACGGAGTTCGGTCTGAACTCTGAACATCCTAACCACGTTCGCCCATCCCTACAAGAAAAGTGACCAAAACTACACTGGAGGCAGCTTCCTGTATCCAGGGTTGGCTGAAGCTGTGCGTCAGAAGAGGGCTGGGGGGGGATGGAACATGGCGGCTGCCTGTCTGTCCCGTTCCTCGCACCTGATGAGTTACAAGACCGAGAGCCTATATAGCTGGGGAAGCCTCAGTCCAAGGGGTGGGAGACTGCTGTTAAAAGTTTCTACAGGCAGGATCTGGAACAGCTACAGACAGAAGTTGCCCTGGATCTAAACCAGAGCAACAGAGCTACTGTAATCCCTCAGTCAAAGACAGCTTATCCCAGGTGGGAGATTTCTATTGCCCAACTTTGGGCTGCTTAATTGTGCTGGAATCATGGGACTCTGCCTGAGCTCTGGAGGAGCAGCAAACAAGGTAAGCACAACTGGTGGAGTAGACTGGCTATAAGGAGGCTGGAGGCCAGGACCTATTCCAGCCAAGCTTCCGAGGCTTGGCAACTAGACTGACACCACTTTTAAATGAGATGCTGAAAAGCACCTCCTGAGCCCCACATTGAGAGAAAAGCTGTGTGGGGAGTGTTTACACGCTCCCTGCACTGCCAGAAGTGACGTGCTCCCCGTTGCCGGCAGCAGCAGCGGCGGCTGGAGATGTGGTGCTTTGAAGAGGCGCATTCTGAAAGCCTGAAAAGTAAGGCTTTCAGAACGCACCTCTTCAAAGCACTGCATCTCCAGCCGCTGCTGCTGCTGGCAATGGGGAGCACGTCACTTCCGGCAGCGCAAGGAGTGTGTAAACACAGCTTTTCTCTCAATGTGGGGCTCAGGAGGCGCTTTTCAGAGCCTCGTTTAAAAGCGGTGTGAGACTGTTAAGGGGCTACAAAGGACTGGTGTTAGAGACAGGGTCAGTGATAATTCCCAGGACTCCTACCAGCAGCTCAAAAAGGGAGTTGGAGAAGGACCACATCACAGAGTTTTACCATTGATTTTATTAAAGTCATGATTTCACCCCTGATGTGCAACATTACCTGATGTGCAACATTGAGGTCTAAGAATTCATTAGATCACACATTGGAGGCTTAGATTTTAAATGCATATGATAGGTTGTTGCCCAATTGTGCCTCCTTGACTTATTTATATCACTTCGAGTGGTGCATAATGGGGCTGAGACAGTTTACTTTGGAGTTTTTGTCAAAAGAGAATTAAGCAATGCCTTCATTTTCTTTTTATAAATGGAAAGTGTACTAATTAAGCCACCATCAGCATTAATGTCATTTTTTTCTCAGAAAAATAGTTGTTTGGAAATAGAAATCCTTAAAAAAAAAAAAAAGCTTTAAAACCTCATGTCTATTTGAAGTTTATATAAATCATGAACTTCAAAATAAATTGCTTTCATACTTTATAAATGCTGCAATTCCAGGCTGTATGGAAAGTTTCAATGCAGATTGAATTCTTATCACACATTGAGAAACTCTTTCAAAAAGGGCTTTGATAATAGCAGTTCCTGTGCAATTCTGACTACGGTGTCATTCTGGAGGATTATCTGAAGTGTTTGAAGTTATACTGCAAAAATATTAACACTTTTTTTTATCAATAGCACATCTTCAGGGGGAGGAAAGCCCCAGGCATCATCCAAGATAGGACAGGCACAGGACAAATTAAAGCCTGAACTTGAAGCTTCAGTGAGACATGAATAATGGCAGTTGTATCAGCCAGTGAAAATGAACTACTTGTTAAAAGTTCCAAGTGCTGTATTGGTGAACTGGTGTTCACTTCAATCGGGCTTGTATCAGTGGAGTGTTTTGAGGAGTGTACTTCCTAGAACTACTTATTTCTTTCAGCATGTTCTATACAGTTAATTCTGACTTCTCTGATGTAAGTCTCTATGGAGAATAAGGTGAAAGGACATGCAATTCTGGTGTCCTCCACGCTGGACTGGACTGGAACCCCAAAAGTGCAATAACTACAAGTCAATAGGAACAGGGTAATCTACATTTTCTATCCTAAAGAAGTTGAAAATAGAAAGCATGGTTGTTGACCTTTCAGCCATAGGAGTGCGACCATCATGAACAGAAAACAACAATATTCTTAGAGAACCATGGGAGATCCTCTCAGGGCAGAGCTGTGGAGGGGAATATTATTACCCTATCTGCAAGTCTGTGCATCAATGTTTGGCTCTTTAGCCCAATGGTCTATGGGAACAAGGCCTTATGGTTGAAAGATCATACTACAGAAATTGAAAAAAAAAATAGATTTTTGGGCTGATAGAAGACTTCATAGTTGGAAAAAGGAGCTTGTGGGCTAAGAGAGAACTGTGTGGCAGAGAAGAGATGTGGCTGGGAGAAGACCTCATGGGTTTGGGGAAAGTTTAGAGGAATTAGTCAGCACACTTTGGCAGACCAGCTACAGACCAGGCAGGAGTTGGAGAAAATAGCTAACTAGGGTCACTTACCCACGTTACCGCGCTGCTGAATCTCCCAGCGGGGAAATCTCCCAGCAGGGAATTCTTACAGCACACTGTTTATGTGAGCACTAGTAAAAAGCCGCGTCCAGCAGTTTTTTTCCTTTCGATTGTCAGGGTTGGATTTTGAGCCCTGACAATCGAAATAAAAAAGGCCACGGTCATGGCTTTATTCAAGCACCCATATTTATTTATTTATTTATTTTATTTATATCCCGCCCCTCCTGAAAACAGCTCGTGGCAGCTAATAATTTTAAAATGCACAGTCCGCCAAAAGAATCCCCTGCCAGGAGATTCCCCACTGGAAGATTTGGCGGCGAAGTAACGTGGGCAAGTGGCCTTACTGAGGTTATCTAAAAATGCTACACTAAACTAAGCCTGCTTGCTAGCAGTGCAATTGTTCAGGTTGGTGGTGGATGGGTAGCACTTGCCTGTGACTCAGTTCATCCTTTGGAAGTTGTCTAAATATATACACTAACAGATAACCAGAACTGCTCTGAAGTATATGGATTTTATATCATGAATCGGATACAGAATTTTCCAAGAGGAGCAAGGCCTGAATCCAGACAGTGTGAATAAAAAACATGCTGTTTATTTCAGGCAAGTGCAGATGAAGAAAATATTGTTTGTGGGTGTTCCTCCGGTGGTAGGAAGTTTTGGAAACTTTCCCAGTGCTGGGTTCGTTCTGAAGCAAAAATGAGTCATAAGTCAACATTCGTGAGTCAACAACGTGATGCTTTTGCACTAGCTGTTCATGTTAACAAATTCAAGGTTATTTATTATTTGAGCTTAAATCTTATTAGAATCTTTTTCTACTGCATGTACATTCCCATTCTCCTGCTTCCTACATCCTTTTTGGTTGAGGAAGACAGGAAGTAGTTCTTGGCTGAGTTGCAGGTGTCTTATATTTAGTTCATAAATGAGATCCACAGTGGCACTGTTAGACAAAGATGCAAGTCTTGTGTTTTGCTCTTCCACAGTTTGAAAATATCTTCCTTACCGGAAATATATGGGTGAGACTGATGTTGGCACTTGGCAACAGTCAGGTAGAAAAGATCCTGACTCCAGGTTAGATTGCCATTAATCCCAATGACAATTGACAAAGGGACTATTTTATGTCTGCAAAGACCATTGTTTACATTAAACACATACTGCTAATGGAAGATCTCCCTGGTCCCTTCCATTGTATCCTCACCAATAATACAGGGAGGAGCTTTTTTAGTTACACAGGCCTGCAGGTTTATGGATCCTCTGTATCTACATAGCAATGGAGATGATTTGTGGTACTGATACATGCTGATAATCATCAGTCAGTAAAGTGCTCAGCTCAGAAAATCGTTTTTGTTAATCTCCTGCTGCTACAGAACCGCAGGGGGAGGGTAGCCCTTTTGGTTTCACGATTACACAAGGAGGTAGTTATCTTTGTTTTAATAGCAAATAAGGCTGTTTGCAAATGTTAGGAAAGGAGAGAGGACTAACATGGATTTTTCCTTTTCCCATTAAAATCAATTATGCCCTATATCACATTATTGATTTGAATGGGCGGAGGGAAGAATAACGTGAAAACCCCCATGCCCACAATCAGGGGTTTCACATGACTACTCTAACGTAAGTGAAACTAACATTAGTCCCCTCCCTGTTCTTAACATGTGCAAGCAGAGCAGGTGTGATTTTTTTTTTTTTTTTTAATTGTCCTTACCGCTGCTTTGTTTAAGCAGACATTGAGAATTTGAAGGGCAGTCACTGAGATATTATTATGATTATACTATGAGGGTAGTCAAATGTTTTCCCTCAACAGCTTGATGGTGTCTCTTTCATTATCTGAACTGTCTATATGATTATTTCCTTGGACTAACTAGACTGACTCTTTGGCACACTGCATTATTAGAATCAATTAGAAACTAACCTACTAATATTGTCTTCCTTCCTATTTGTCACAGTCTAGCATTTGTCAGGTAGGGATAGGGATTGGGGGGGTGAGTTCAGGGGATTTTTATATGGTTTTATGTAGTTCTATTTTATGTGCTTTTAATGTTGTAATCTGCTCTAAGTCTTAGCGGAATGGTGGGATATAAGTTTAAATAAATAAACTGGTAGGTGATAGGAGGGAGAGATGAGGAAGCAAGTGAGTGTTCCTAAGTGACTGTGTACTAAATAGGGGCGTACAGCCATAATATTTTAAAATTAGGTATTAAAATGAATAGAGCCCCATTCATGCTCATAACTAATGGATGAATAAGCAAATAATTGTTTGATTTCGTCCGTTTCTGTTTTATATGTGCCATCTGGACTGTTGTGCCCATGCACTCTCTTTTCAAAAATATTGCCGGCAGTATTGACACTATTTATTTATTTATATTTATATTAACATTTCTATCCCATTCCTCTTGCCAATGGCGATTTGGACCGGCATACAAAATAAAACAATAGTAAAACATCAATATCAAAAGTTAATTAAAATAGAAATATAAAACAACATATATAAATAAACATGTGTAAAAGCAGCTCTGCACATAAAAATAATCCTCCCCTGCCCAACTAACCCAACCCACCCACCCATCTCCCCGCACCAAATGCCTGGCAGAGGAGCCAGGTCTTTCAGTTTTGTTAGAAGGGAAGGAGATCCGGGCTGAGATGGATCTCCACCAGAAGGGAATTCCAAAGGGATGGTGCAGCCACCGAGAACACCTTCATGTCTGTGCGGAGACCCGCCGATAGTGCAGGACCACCAGGAGGGTTATCCCGGATGACCGCAGGGGCTGCTCAGGGACCCAGTGGATGAGGTGATCTCTCAAGTAAGCATGGCCCAAGCCATGAAGGGCTTTAAACGTTAACACCAGCACCTTGAATTGGGCCCAGAAGACAATAGGCAGTCAGTGCAGTTCTTGAAGCACCGGTTGAATGTACTCACTGCGGCTTGCCCCAGTGAGCAGGTATGCCACCGCATTCTGCACTAGCTGCAGCTTCCAAACTGTCGTCATGGGCAGCCCCATGTAGAGCGCATTGCAATAGTCTAGCCTCGAGTTAACGAATACATGGATGACAGTAGCTAGGTTGGAGTCCGAGACATATGGGCAGAGCCTTTTGACTAGATGTACTTGGAAAATGGTGCCCCTGGCCACAGCCAACACCTTTGAATCCAGGCGTAACTGTGAATCCAGGAGTGCCTTCAGGCTCCGCACAGACAGAACCAATGGAGGACAGATACCCTGAATAATGGGGGCATCCTCCTCCCCCAGATCAATGACCCCCACCCCCAGCATCACCTCTGTCTTATTGGGATTGAACTTCAGTTGGCTCGACCTCATCCAACCCCCCACAGCAGCCAAACACCAGGACAGCAATGAGCAGCAGGGACTGGGTTAGTTGAAATACAGCTGGGTGTTGTCAGCGTATTGATGGCAACAAACCCCCCAGCTGCATGCAACTTCTTCTAGTGGCTTCATATACAATCTATGCTGCTGCTGATGCCGCCTCTGCTGTGCCACGAGTACTGTGCCCAGGCAATCCAATGTCTGCCAGTGCTGCCTCTGCTGTGCCATAGGTTCTGTGCCCGGGCAGTCCAACGTCTGCGCCTGCTGCCGCTGCTGTCTCTACTGTGCCATGGGTTCTGTGCCCGGGCAATCCAATATCTGCTGCTGCTGCCAATTCAATCTCTGCTGTGCCATGGGTTCTGTGCCCTGGCAATCCAATGTCTGCTGCTGCCACTGAATGCCGCCTCTGCTGTGTCATGGGTAATGTGCCCCAGCTATTGAATGTCCACTGCTGCACTTCTGCTGCCTTTGCTGTGCCATGGGTTCTGTGCCCCGGCAATTCAATGTCCGCTTCTGCTTCCTCTGCTGTGCCATGGGTTCTGTGCTCAGGCAATCAAATGTCTGCTCCTAGTGCCACTGCTGCCTCTGTTGTGCCATGGGTTCTGTGCTCAGGCAATCCAATGTCTTCCACTGCTGCCAATGCTGCCTCTGCTGCGCCACGCCCAGCCAAGTAGGGGTGCCAGCCACCAAGCCCTGACCAGGCCTTTTCTGCTGCTCCACCGATGCCAGCCAGCCTGCAATGCCCAGCCAAGTAGGGTTGCCAGCCACCAAGCCCCAAGCCTTCCTGGCCTTTGCTTCTGCCGCTGGGTCTCAGCTGGCCAGCCATGCCCCCACAGGCACACCCAGGGGCCAACTACCAAGCCTGCCTTCCTGGGCAACCTGGGGTGCCAAGCCCCATGCCTTCCTGGTCTCTGCTGTTGCTGCTGCTGCTGATGTGTCTCAGACGGCATACCATGCCACCACAGGCACCTCTGGGGGTCCATGGAGCACCCCAAGCCTCCAGGAAGCTGAATTTTCCAAACGTTCAGGAGGGTCCAAACTCCGCGGGACCAAACCTATGAACCTGAACTAAGTTTTCAGTCCAAACGTCTGAACGTCCAAACTCCCTTCTGATCGCACATCCCTAGAATCTTTCTTCCCCCAAAGAAACATAGCCAAAAGGCCAATAGTATAGGTAAGTCTATATTAGTGCTGAGGTCTCACCAGCCCCAATATATTTTCAAGCTAAGGTGAGGGAAACAAAAGGCAAAACTGAGCATACAACTGAAACATGATTTGCATGAAATTTTTGCATTATTTTTTTAAAATTAAAATATTTAATATCCCAGCCCTCCTGCCACAGGCAGCTCGGGGCAGCTCACAACAACAAAAATCAACAATTTTAAAACCATAAAATTATAAAAACATATCACTCCTCCCCCCCATCCCTCTCCTCCCCCATCCTCTACCCATCTCCCCCACCAAATGCTTAATGGAACAAACAAGTCTTACAGCTTTTTCTAAAGGAGGGAAGGTCTGGGGCCAGATGCATCCCCACTGGAAGGGAGTTCCACAGCCTCAGTGCAGCCACCGAGAATGCCCTCCCCTGCGTGGCCTCCTGGGAAACTCAGAGGACCACAAGAAGGGCATCCTGCAATGACCGCAGGGGCCAGTCCAGTACCCAGGGACTGAAGCAATCCCACAGATAGACAGGGCTCAGACCTTTTAGGGCTTTATAGGTTAAAAACAACACCTTGAATTGGGTTTGGAAGACTATCGGCAGCTAACGCAGAGATCAGAACAGTGGTGTAATGTGCTCCCAGTGACCCAGTCCCACCAAAATATGAGCCGCCACATTCTGAAACAGCTGCAGCTTCCAGGCCAGCCCCATGGATAACCCCACGTAGAGTGCATTACCATAGTCTAGTCTCAAGGTGATGAAAGCATGGATGATGGTGGTGGCCAGGTCAGAGTCCAAAACATATGGCCTAAACCGACATACCAGATGTAATTGGCAAAAGGCACCCCTGACCACAGCCTCTCCTGAGCATCCTGGTGGAGCTCCACATCGAGGAGTACCCCCAGACTCCGCACCTGGGGAACCAATGGAGGACAGATCCCATCAATGATGGGAGCTGTTAGTTCCATCGCCTTACCCACCAGCATCACCTCCGCCTTGTTGGGATTCAGCTTCAGTCAATTAACCCTCATCCAATCTCCCACCGCCGTCAGACACCATGTAAGCACAGAGACTGCAGGATCTGGGTTTGTTGAAAAAGAGAGGTATAGCTGGGTGTCATCAGCATATTGGTGGCACCATATGCCAAACCTCCTGATCACCTTACCGAGAGACTGCATATATTCGTTGAACAGGAGGGGGGACAACACCAAACCCTGCGGAACACCACACTCAAGGTTGCGGTATGATGAAAAACACTCCCTGAGTATCACTCACTGGGTTCTCCTGGTCAGGAATGAGCAGAACCATTCAAGAACAGTCCTGCCCACCCCTGCACAGTTCCACAGGTGTGCCACCAACATCTCATGATCAACTATATCAAAAGCAGGTGACAGATCTGAAAACAGACACATTTGAAAACAGATGAACAAACATTTATTCTGATACCCATTTTAACTTCAGAAATAACACTAATTCCACCCCCAAGGAACAGCCCAGGATAAGTGCTGCCATGGCCCATGCAACGGATGCTAGACCAGGGTAAAGCAGGACATCATATTTGATGGCCCACTCACAATTACCCCTGGTCTGCGGTGCTTCTGAGCAGCTATGGCAGCCTCATAGGTCGCTCTGGATGTCCGTCAGGGAGCGGGGCGGGCTTCTCCAAGCCTCACGGGGGTGGGGCCATATGGACGCATCACCCTGCCCTCTCCTCATGCCCTCCTCAGCCTGGGCTGCCATCCCTTTTGTTTGGTGCCTGGACCAAATCCTGCCTGGAGCAAGGACCTCACTCTGAGCAGGATTAAAATGTGACCTCACTAACACCCAATGCTTCTGAGGCTTTGGTTGAGGATGTAGCCATTGTTGTTCCTTATTGACTGTGCTGCCTGAGGGTGGTGGGGATGTGCTACTCACAGATATTAGCAGAACAGAGTAATCTCAGTCACCAGTCTTCAGTCACCTCCTTCTTCTATTGGGGCCTGCCCTAAGTTGCAGCAGACAGACAGGAGTCAAAGAGCATAAGGCAGGATCATAGTCTGGTAAACAAACCACACTGTAATTCTCACAGTCAAGCCATTGGCCTTAGACAAATCACTGAGCTGAAGTCAGTCTATAGTGACAAATCAAATGCAAGTCAAACAGAGCAGGACTGGGAAGGATATGTGTCTGTGAGTAAAGCTGGAGTGAGGTAGGAGAACGCTGAGACAAGACACTGGAAGCAAGTCTCTTGTGGAGTAGAAGTAGGGTGAAGGCTGAAGGACTGGGAGAAGGGATACAGAGGTAGATCTCACTAACCAGGAAATATCAGGTTAAAACAAACAAGACAGTAGCCCATATTAGACAACATTAGCCTGAGATTCACCTGTCCATCTGTTAGGTGGCCACCATATGATCGCCTCCTTTCGCCATGGGGTGGGCAGCTAGCTGTTACCTTAATGCATCATCTGGAGAAGGTGGTTGATGCAGCACAGGGTAAGGTTGGCTCGGCTGGGCTAATCTAGGCTAGTATGCACTCTCCCATCCACTAGGTGTCGGCCCCATGAAGCCCCTGTGTGTGGTGAGGCTCATCAGCACTATGGACAAGGACACAATGGGTGAAAACAGACATGACGCTAACCACCCTTTAACCACCCTTGGTGGTATTTATGCATGTTTCAGGGCTGCATAGGGCACCAATACAGTTCTGCAACATGCATAAATAACCACCAAGGGTGGTTACAGGGTGGTTAGCGTCATGTCTGTTTTCACTCAATGTCAGCAAGGATTGGGCCCAAGAGCAGTGACTGCCAGCTGCCTGTCAGCTGATGGCACAGCTGGAAGAATCTGCTGCCAGAAGGGAAGGAGGAAGGGACATAGGGAGGTCCCCCTTCTGATGGGGTGATGGGTCCCAGAGCCAAACCCTACCCTACCCAAAGCATTCCATCTCTACCTCCTTGTTGTCCACCCCAAATGGCAGAAAGACCTGCTTCTGGGGCAGCAGTGGTGGCGAACCTCGGCTAGGACTGAAACTCGCCCTTTCGTTCTCACATAATCTCAATGAGAAACGGCTTCTTACCGGGATTATGCAAGAATGAGAACGAGTCAAGAATTGGCCGATTCTCAACCTATTCTCGCGTGAAATTCGCACAGCTGAAAACAGGCACTGCACATGCACAGTGCCAGTTTTAGGGTGATAAGGTTTCTGGAGAACCCTCAAAAATGGCACTGCACATGTGCAAAATGGCTACTGGGACCTGTGCATGCACAGAATGGCCATAGCGGAGAACTTGTGAGATCACACGGGGGTTTGCGAGAATCTCATGAGCTTCTCATGAGAACACATTGCATTTTTGCTTCAGCTCTAGCCTGGGTGCACATCATGTGACATAGGCGCCACCTCTGCCCATGTGCCAGAGTAGAACCCACCACCCCTAAGCAAGGGGGACCGGCCAACGGGCTGCTCTGGGCACAACTTTGCCTGGGCAGAACCAGTGGTTTCCCTGAACCCTGGACACCAGCCAGAAGGAGCTAGACAGGGGTGACAGTGTCTTGGGATAGGGGGAGGCATGTATGGCTCTGTGATGGGATTGCTAAGGCCTGGAGTCTAGGAGGAATCTGCTGCTGCTGGCCACTTTACATGGGCCTGGACCTGCTTCTGGCAGTCAGCAGCCATCACTCCTGGGCCCAAGTCCTGCCCATGTGTTCAGTTCCTTGGCCCAACATGGGGCATGGTGGCAGTGTGGCAACTGCAAGGGTCACTGCACATGTGTTCTGCACTTTGTGTCAACCCAACGGGTGCTGGCTGAGTTGCCGCTCCATGGGTTGGGCAGGGGATCCAGCCGTCCTCTGTCTCATATGTTTTCTCCCTAAGAAAATTCCTGTTTCCTGTGAAGGCCTCATATAGGCTGAGACAATAAATAGGCATGTGCATTGGGTTTGTTTAATCAGGAGATAAGATATTCTGAGTCACTGGAAGACAGGTGATAACATTCCAGTAAGTTGCTTTCCAGTTAGTTACTCTCAATTCCAGATAGCAGAGTTATTAAGAAACCCACATGGGACCCTGCTGAACTGACTTTAAATCCAGTTTTGCATGGAGTTTTGATATCCATCTCCAAAGACTGCACATTTCCCGCTGTGACACCTGACAAGGGAGGTGAGCTAATGGCGGCGGCTACTACTATTGCTTCTAATTTCTATAGCACTACTAGTCGTACACAGTAATGACTAGTAATGCTTGGCAGCACTTTAAGAAATCTTCATCTTCCAGATCTCTGCTCAGTCAGACCATTTCATGGAACCCACTCTGCCTGCCTGGTACATAATGGCCAAAGTTGCTAGTCATTTGCAAAGCTGAGGTATAATAAAAGTGTGTGCTTTTGACCTCCCCAAATCTTATTTGTTCAGCTTTATCACAAAGGTACAATATAGGAAATCTGAAAATAATCCAGAAGGATAAAATATTTCATAAACGTTTAGACTAACAATGGAGGGCAGATTTGGCTGGCTAAGTGGCTATCACTTATATTTTAGGACACAGATTCTCTGTCTGCTTCAATGTCTTTTTTAAAACTTTCACCTCAGGTTTATAAAAAAAAAACCAAAAAAACAACCTAAGTCCAATAGACATTTTATTTAATTACCGGTCAGCTTAACAATGTCAGATGAATCTTGCTGTCTGCCACACTAGGGTTGCCCAAGACAAATGCTAAAAATAATTTGAAAGACAGTGAAAGTGATGCCATAGTTTCTGGAAAGCACTTAATATCACTTTACTCTTCAAAGATCTTGTCTCTGAGTAAAACAGAAAGATTTAGGAAAATGACTGCTGAGACAAAGTATGTGTGAGAGGGGGCAGGGAAAAGAGCAGAAGGCCTAGCTTTGCCAGCATTCCCAACAAGTATCTGCAAAAACAGGTGTATCTGATTAATGTTGAGTACCCAAATCAACCCAACATCGGTTCTTATTGGTACCCAATTATGACCTGATTTGTGTACCTGATGTCCCAGAATGTCAACGTCTGCTCCCAGAATGTCAACTTCTAGTACCTATTCTCCCCCCCGCCCAACTTTTAAAATTGATTTTACTGACTTCTGACACCTATCTATTGCTGTTTCCATCCCAGAAAATCAATTTCTGTTCCCAATTATTTATTTATTTTTCATTTCTATCTCGATGTTTCAGTTTTCCAACCTGATATACTTATTGGTAATAGGATTTTTTTTTAAAAAAATTGGTACTTGAAGTTACCTACTTTTTGGGTTACTGGGTAACTGTTCAGTAGCTTAGTAGTCTGTTGGTTACCCAATGTGGTACCTAAAAATGCACGTATTGCCCACAGGTACGAATTTAAGTACCTGTTTCGCCTCTAGCATTCTCCATTCCTACCACAAAATCAACAGATTTCAAAATAATGACATCACACTGTTATTTCTGCCCCTGTACTTCCCCAAGCACACCCTTCTCCTACTTTAGGAAGTCACCCAATTCCAATTTGTGAGATATTTCAAATTATAATTCAGTCTTAAATACATCCACACAAAATGCCCTCATAGTCATGTTTTACTTGGAGAAGACTTCCCCCTTCCATCTTGGAACATTTGGATTTGGAAAGCTGCCATTCTTCCATTCCTCTATTACTCTTCTCTCTATCCTCCTCTTTTCTTCATCCATCTCCCTGATTCCCAGCCTGTCCTTTTCACACTCTCCAACCCATTTATTTAATCAATCTCTTGTAACTCTTGTAACCAATCACATTCTCTTTTGTTGTTCCCTCCATATGCCTTACTGCTTACTGATCAGTCCCCTCACTTGCCCCCATTTTATGTGCCCTCTGCCTCTAACTCTTTCCTCACCACCACATTCATCTGCTCCTACTATCTTCTGCCTTTATTTTCTGCCCCGTGCTAAACAGTATCTCCTTATCTTCCCCCCATCCTTCCTCTCCCTCTTCTCTGTCAATCCTAATCGATGGGGGCACGATCCTTCCCATGTGACTCATCCCTTTTTTTTAAACCCTACATAGACTCTGTTGCCAAATCCTGTCACTTTTCCTTCCATAACATTGCTAAGATTCGCCCTTTTCTCTGTCTCCTCTGCCAAAACCCTACTTTATGCCCTGGTCATCTCTCGCCTCGATTACTGTAACCTCCTTCTCACTGGCCTTCCCCGCTCTCACCTTTCTCCCCTTATCTCGGTTCAAAACTCTGCTGCCAGGGTCACCCACCTCGCCCGTCGCTTTGACCGCATGCAGCCCCTCTCTTCACTGGCTCCCCCTTCCTGAACAAATCCTGCACAAGCTCCTAGTCTTCACCTATAAAGTTCTTCACACCCTTGCTCCCTCCTACCTCTCTGTGCTAATTTCCCTCTGTACTCCAATCCGTGAACTCCGGTCTCCTCTGTCCCCTCACTCGCCCTCCCATGCCTCGCCTGCTCCCTTAACTGCCTTCATCCTTTCTCCCTAGCTGCCCCCACACACCTGGAACTCCCTCCCTGCCCACATCCACTTCATCCCCTCCCTTCGTACCTACAGATCCCTCCTCAAGACCCACCTCTTCTGCTCTGCCCTCCCCGACTCCTCTCTCCTCTCACCTAACTCCTGCTGATACCCTCCATCCAGAACAATCTGTTACCTGAGGTCTGTGTACTTATATCCTCACCACATGGACCAGCCAGCCATCATTCTCAATGTCACCAAGTCAAGCATGTGCACGTGAGACCTTGCATCTTCATGAATGTTACACCCCTTGTCTCTTCCCTCTGTTCCCCTTTCCTTCGTCTCCCCTCCCCCCACTCAGATTGTAAGCCCTAGGGCAGGGACTGTGTCTACTCCATTACTTTGTAAAGTGCCAGATACACTGCTTGCACTATATAAATGCTTACTACTACTAATAATAATAATAACAATAATAATAATAATAATAATAATAATAATAATAATAATAATAATGCATTGATACTGATAAAAATGTTGAAAAAACAGAGCCCAGTGATTTCATAAATGGAGTATACATAATTAAACATGAGGATTTGTACTTAGAAAAATTTAAGACTGAAATTTTATTCTACATAATTCATGTTTGTAATCGAATGTGACAGTACAAGAAAGCCAATTAATATCAGAGACAAGGTTAGTAAACCATTTGGCCCTTTAAACCAGGTGCTAGCTGAGGTGCAGGTGCCTAAATAAGAGGTATCTGAGTAAGCATCTAAGCTTCAACTGGGCCTGGGAATGGTTAGGCCAGCCCAGGAACTTGAGCTACAAGAGTCCGAGTTAAAGCTCAGTTAGGGTGTTGACCACCAGGGTGAGAGGTAGGAGCCTGGTAAGTTTTGCCTGAAGGATCTGAGCCAGCCTGCAGTTAGAGGTCATCACTGGAACAGGGCTTGGGGAATGGTGCCAAGACAGAGGAACAAGGAGAACTGATACTGACTACAGGTGGGATTGTTTCTAGCCAGGTGGGGTCTATGGAGGAGGTACTCTAGGACTGTACCAGGACTATGGATAGGTGAACTACTGGTGTTGGTCTATACTGTAAATAAAAGTACTAACAGGATAAGATCCTGTGTGTGATGGCTCATTGGGACATTTGATCCAGAGAAGTGATAATTCCACAAGTCATACCCTGTTACACACTTTGTTTGAGGTTTTGTGGAGAGAAGGTGAAACTCAAACTATGGTTCACTTGTCTGGTGCAAAAACACCTTGGTCTTAGTTTAACCCTGTAGTTATTCATTGCTTTGTGCGAAACTCTCGTGATTTTTGTGTGATTCCATCATCACACTCAGTGAAACTAAGTAATTACAACTGAGGGTGAAAACAAATGAGACAGTAACCCACAGTAGCCTGTATCATCCAGAAAAGGATGGTGACACAGCATGAACAAAAGCTTGCTCAACCGGGCTAATCAAGGCTAACATGTGCTCGCCTGTCTGTCCGGTTCTGCCCAGTCCAGTTGTGAGACAACATTTGAGGATCAGGCACAGAGAATTATCATCACCCAGACCCAGTGAGCATGCCAAACAGTTGATCAAGGAGTCCTGTAGGAGCGCACTCACCTGGGCTGAGTGAGCATGCCAAGCAGCTGATAGGGGGGAGGGGCAAAAGAAAATGCTACTAAACAGTTGAGTCAGGGTCGTGGAGGAGAGCTGGGGGCCCCCGATCAGCTGTTTGACATGTTTGCCTTCCTGGGTGAGCGTTATCCTTCCCTCCCCCTTCAGATGTTCTGCAGCCCGGGTGAGCATGGCTCTCTGGGAGTCCTCAGTCAGTTGTTTGGTGGCCCAGGTGAGCATGCTCCTCCAACCCCTGATCCCGCCCCATTAGTTGTTTGGTGGCAGCTCCTCCTTGTGGTCTGATCCTGTTGGGCAGCAGGGTCCAGGAGTCCTGTCTGAGGTGGCCTACTGACTTGTGATGGCAGCTCCCCCACCTTGATTCCCCAGGGGCGGGGTTGCTTATTTGAGCTGCCTTCCCCACCTGCCCAAAGTGTGGTAGCTGCGGTGGTCCTCCACAGGGTGACATGGGGATCCAGCTTACCCTTCTCTTGTTTGCTTTCACCCTGAGTTTAAATGAGTGTCTTGAACCTGTTCGGACCTGAAAATGCAAGTGAAGCTTATGAAGTGTGAAATAGTATGTTAAACCAAATAATGTTTTCCTGAGCCTCTCTTGAAGGAAAACTGTCATGTTTAGCATATCTCTAATAGTAAACCACTGACGGTTAAGGAAAGTCTTGACAAAAGACATGTCAGTCTGCACATTTTTTTTAAAAAGCAGGAAGAGTAAAATGAATGCTTAAAAGTACTTAACTCAGCTGAGTTATCTCTCTATGCATTTACTTTAGGCTTCATGGCGTCTTAAATTTGCAAAGGTAATCACTTTAAATCCCGTTGCTGCCTTGCTCATGTTAAGCTATGCTGCCCATGTTTGTGCTCCAATCAGTGTAGAGACCAGATGCTCTTAAAAAATGCCAATGCAGTTTTCAGCAGCAATCACTGACTCTGTGCTTAAATCCAACAGCTGGTACTGTATGTCAGCACCTGAAGTAAATAACACTCTTAGAAATGTACTTGTCTGTCCCAATAAATGTGTTCATTTGAAACTGTCATTGGCGGATGTCATGATTTATTACTGCTTGTGCTGCCTCAAAATAGTACACCCAGATCTGCACTACCCGAACACTTAGGCAAAAGCTAGAGCGTCTTTCATCACAACACTCTTATTTATTTGGCTGAGGATTTCCCTGAAAGACCAGCACTTAGTAGTAATATGGAGTTACTTGTCACTCTGTATTGAATTTTCTAACCCCTTTATTTTTTGATTGGAATAATCAATGTGCTTGCAAATTGGGATGCTTCATATTAAGTAGAAGAATGTTTTTGGTTTTTTTCCTCTCAGAGACTGCAAAGTTCAGATTGGATGTCTTCACTATATTCTGTTTAAGCGGTGCAAGTGTCCTATTCCCCCCCAACTCCCCCCGCCCCCCTGCCCCAAGAGGTTGCCAATTTCTCGGCTCACATGTTTTCAGCATTGGCCGTTTGAGGATATTGCATGCTGGCTGTTTTCACATGTTCTCCATGCCCAATTAATGGAAGTTCACACATACTTGAAGACATGTAAGTGCACTCACAGTTCTGCTAACTGCTCTGGACTCTTCCCTAACACAGTGCTGTCAGTTTCCTCAGGCCAGGAAGAAACAGGGAATAATGCTGGCAGATTTGGACACCAACCCCACCCTACCCCCTTACTCACAGACCTTCAGTGCAGTCAAGACCATTCTTCTTCCTGAAAAACAGCTAATAGATGATGACCAGGACAGCCCTCTTCCTAATTCCATTGTAGGCCTAGGCAAGGATCAGTTTCCAGACATTACATTCGCTATGTATGGACCCAAACACGGAGCTGATGTTCCAGCTTTTCCTGGAGCAGCAGACCTGGTTTAGCACATATCCATCTCCATGTTTCTGTGTACAAAGGTGCCCCCAAACATGGAATATAAGTGGCTGATATAAAGTGTAGAAACATTTTGGGTCATTTGCAGAGGCACAATAAGCAAATGGTATTTCTCATGGAAAGGAGACTTTCAAGGGATAAATGAGGAATCTTAATTTTTCTGGGAAATAGATAAGGAAGCACTCATGTTAGAACCACCAGTTAAATAATTTATATTTATTTATTTATTTATAAAATCATTTAATATCCCGCCCCTCCTACTCCAAGCAGCCTGGGGAGGCTTACAATGTTAAAACATATAAAATCAATAAAACCATAAAATACAATAAAAAGAAAGGCATAAAACCCAAACCACTCCCCATTGCACCCTATACCCCATCTCCCTCACCAAAAGCCAGGTGGAACAGCCATGTTTTACACATATGAAAGAAGGGGGGAGGTCCGGGGCCACCCAGGCCTACACTAGGAGGGAGTTCCACAGCCTAGGTGCAGCCACTGAGAACGCTCTCTCCATAGTGGCCCCCCGGGTCACATGGGGGACCTCAAGAAGGGCGCCCCCAGATGACTGCAGAGGCCGGTCCAGAGCGCGGAGAGCAAGGTGGTTCCACAGGTAAGTCAGACCAAGGCTGTATAGGGCTTTATAGGTCAAAACCAATACCTTGAATCGGGCCTGGAAGACTATAGGCAGCCAGTGAAGAGCCTGGAGCCCTTGTGTAATGTGCTCACAGTGACCCGTCTTTGTAAGGAGATGAGCCACAGCATTCTGCACTAGCCGGTAATGAAAGCATGGCTGATGGTGGCCAGGTCACTATCTCAAACATATGGCCAAAGCCGTCGCATCAGATACTCCAGCCCGTGCACTTCGCTCCTCCTCTGTCCCTTCTCTCACCCTTTCACGCCTTCCCTGCTCCCCTAAGCGCCTTTGTCCCTTCTCACTTGCTGCCCCCCATGTCTGGAACTCCCTCCCTGTCCACATCCGCCTTGCACCCTCCCTTCATACCTTCAAATCTCTCCTTAAAACTCACCTCTTTTGCTCTGCTCTGTCTGACTCTTTATCCTGCTGAGCCACTATTCCTATACCTACAATCGGTTTACCCTTATCCTTGCAACATGGACCTGCCTGCTGTCATTCTCATCATAACCAAGCCAAGTATGTGCACTTGAGACCTTGCATCTTCATGAATGTTAGACCCCTTGTCTCTCCCTCTGTTCCCCTTCCTAAGTCTCTCCCCCAGCTCCTGTCTCTCAGATTGTAAGCCCTAGGGGCAGGGACCGTGTCTATTTTATTACTTTGTAAAGTGCCATGTACACTGCTTGCGCTATATAAATGTTTGTTAATAATAATAATAATAATCAGATGTAATTGGCAAAACGCACTCCTTGCTACAGCCCCCACCTGGAAATCCAGGCGGAGCTGAGGATTGAGGAGTACGCCCAGTCTATTGACCTGGAATACCAGTTGAGGGTGGACCTCATCAGTGATGGGAGCCGCCACATCTGCTGCTCTTTCCACCACCATCACCTCCATCTTGTCGGGATTCAGCTTCAGTTGGCTCACCCTCATTCAATCCCCAATAGCCGCCAGACACCAAGCACCAAGACTCAAAATGACAGGCAGAGTTGGGTGTCAGCATATTGAGGACACCGCACTCCATATAATCTCATGACCTCGCCAAGTGACTGCATACATATACATGTTGAACAAGAGTGGGGACAGGATAGAACACCTGAGGTTCCATGGAGATGAAGAACAATCCCCAAGCACTACACATTAATTTCTCCCAGTCAGGAAGGAGCAGAACCAGTAAAGGACTATCCCACCCACTCCAGTTCGATCGCGCAAGCGTGTCACCAACATCTCATGGTCAACAGTATCAAAAGCAGCTGACAGTTCTAACAAAATTAGCAGGGTCGAATGACCCTGATTTTATTCACGGCTAAGGGCATCGACCAAGGCCACAAGGACAGTCTCTGTGCCATAACCAGATGAAAACCGGACTGAAAGAGATCCAGATAACCAGTGCTGTCGAGATGCCCCTTCAGCTGCTGGGCCACCACCTGCTCAATAACCTTCCCTAAAAAGAGAATGTTAGAGACTGGCCAATAACTAGTAAGGGAATCAACATCAAGCAATGGTTTTTTGAGTAGAGGCCACACCATCGCCTCTTTTGGAAATGTCTTGCTTACTTGCTCTTATCCTAATAGATCTACAGAACAAGAGAAGTTCTTTGGAATTAGAGAATGAAACAAGGAATATGAAAGCAAATGCAGTAGAAAGTACTAGAAAAGAGAATCTGGGAAGCATGGAGGTCAAGACCACAGAGAACAATTGATGGGGAAGGAAGGAGATAACAGGAGGAACCTAGAAGGTTTGAATTGACGCCCTATAGATTTACATAAATCCACATTTATACAGCTGGTTTGGGTTCGGTTTATTCCAGCTCATTCAGTTTGGTTCTTTCTCCCTGACCCAGAGTACTCTTTAGAGGGTAAGGTGGGGAATGATTTTGCAAGTGACAAAGTAAAATACTGGTGATTGTTCTCTTCTCCAGAGTCTTGGTCATATTGAAAACCTCTAAGTGGATAATGTGGGCAGTAAGAGTCAGCAGATGATTTCAGGCAGTGAAGTGGAGGTGAATCAAGCAGAGCAAGGAAAAGAGATTGCTCATCTTTTGCAAAGTTAATCCAGAAAGTGCATTACAGCTCTGTTCCTCCTTCTTGATGGTCAGACCTTTCCTTGACACATCCCTATTCTCCCCATAGCACCTCAATTGCTTCACACAAAAGACACACCACCCCCCACCCCCCATATTCCCCACCCAAACCAAACAAGCATAAGTAAAGTGATTCAAATCAAACTGGACCAAGCAATATCCAAAGTCTAATAGGTCGCATGCCTGATACAGCAAATTCAAATCGGACCTCCAAAATCAGATGGATGACAAAGTTGACTATACCTTTCACCATTACTGTCATCATTATATACCAGTCCTGCTTTGGAGGCAAATGAGGATGAGGACACAACCTCAAAGATATGAAGAGAGAGGGATCCAGAAAGGAGGGGTGACTAGTACATCTTCATATTCTGCATCGGGGCCCGTTCAAAACTGGCTGTGCCTCTGGAAGTGATAGATCAGTCCCTTGAATGTTGTGTTGCATCAATGTCTCTTTCAGTGCATTTGCATTCATGTGGAGTGGATACATCCTTCCATTTGCTTTGGTGACTGGAACTAAGACCGTAACATTGATCATTAAAAGAAGGAAGCAACTGCTTTAATTTTTCCCTCCTAAGATTATAGTAGCACTTATTCTCTATTCATTCACCAAGTCTCTAAGTAATTCAGTGAGGACTGGATTCCCTGCTCTCTGCTTGGCACCTGGGATGCCATGAGAGGAAGCACCCCAGTCCAAGGCAGCCAGCTAGTTCAGGATTTGGACTGTGGGTTGCGGGAGTATGCTGTTGTTTCCTCGTTGAGCAGCAAATTTAAGATGGTCTGCAAATTTTGATGCCCTTCTTAAATTTGAAGCTGCAGGCAGCTATCTACTTCTGCCTAGTGCTAAATGCTGGGCTATGGTCTGTCATAATGCCAGTAGCCTGTAACTATTCACCCTTAGGAATCTCTCCCAGGTTTATTTCCTTCTCATACAAATTCTTCTGTAAAGGAGAGGAAAATTCTTTTCATTATTATATAGTTTGCAATGGGGGCAAGCTGTGGCTCTGGAGCTGCTTTTGGATCTTAGGTAATTCAAGTGCAGTTCTCACCCAAGACTGGTCCTGGGTCCTGTGATGCCTTAGTGATCTTGTATCTTGCTTCATTGTACCCGTCTCAGCAGCTGCTCCTTGGAATGAGCCACCAGGACCTCAGAAACCCAGGCTTCCCAGCCAATCATGAAGCAAAAGAGGTTCTATGCATGTGCTAATGCATTGTTACTCTTGATCATGTGAAGATTTTGGTATGTGGCTCTTGAGGTTGGGAACTGTACCTCCTGACTTAGGAGAGAATGTGCAAGCCAGGATATGTGTGGGGTTTGACTGGTCTGAGAGCCCCCTGCATGAGACTTTGAAGATACAAACACGCAGAGATACAGAGCAGGAATTCCTGCTCTGTATCTCTGCGTGTGTTTGCCAGTAAAGTCGCCAGGGGGGGGAGGGGGGGGCAGGTCTGAAAGTGGCCAGTGTGTGATTATGGTAGTACTTTGTACAAACTATTTCTTAACAAAATTAATTTATGAGTACTTAAGTCAGGGATAACCAAACACAACAGCCAGACACCTGAAACAAAATTGTGATTCTCCGGTTTATATTGAATAACATTGTGAGTAATGACATTGGGAACAATGGGCCAATCCCATGCCCCACGGATCCTATGCACATCCCCGCATGCACACATATGCACATTTTCTGAATAGCACAATGTGCTGCCAATGGGGATGTGGTTGGTTCCCGTGGGCCAAGGGATTGGCCCAATCTATGGAAGAGGGGCCTATTCAGCATGAGTAAGAATCTGGTCTAAGATGATTAGATGTGTCCGTACTCAGTTGAAGAACAGGTAGAAAAAAGTGAATCCTGTATCACTCCCCCAAATGAATCTTGCATTATAATAGTAAATTATTATTATTATTATTATTATTATTATTATTAAGCATTTATATAGCAACAGCAATGTACCTGGCACTTTACAAAGTAATTTAATAGACACGGTCCCTGCCCTAGAGCTTACAATCTGAGAGACCGGGGGTGGGGGGAGACGAAGAGAGGGAGAGACAAGGACTGTAACATTCATGAGGATGCGAGGTCCCAGGTGCACGCGTTGGGCTTAGTTACATCAAGAATGATGGCTGGTTGGTCCATGTAGTGAGGACATGAGTACACAGACCATAGGTAACAGATTGTACTGGATGGAGGATATCAGCAGGAGTTAGGTGAGGGGAGCAAGAAGTCTGGGAGGGCAGAGCGGAAGAACTGGGTCTTGAAGAGGAATTTGGAGGTACGAAGGGAGGAGGCAAGATGGATCTGGGCAGGGATTGAGTTCCAGGCATGGGGAGCAGCTAGGGAGAAGGAACGAAGGCGATTAGGGGACCAGGGGAGGCATGGGAAGGTGAGAGAGGGGACAGAGGAGGAGCAGAGTTCACGGACTGGAGTATGGAGGGAAATTAGCACAGAGGGGTAGGGGGGAGCAAGGTTGTGAAGAGCTTTAAAGGTGAAGACTAGGAGCTTGTGCAGGATTCTTTCAGGAAGGGGGAGCCAGTGAAGAGAGGAGAGGAGGGGCTGCACATGGTCAAAGCGAAGAGCAAGGTGGATGACCCTGGCAGCAGAATTTTGGATGGAGATAAGGGGAGAAAGGGGAGAGCGGGGGAGGCCAGTGAGAAGGAGGTTACAGTAATCAAGGCAAGATATGACCAGGACATGAACAAGGGTTTTGGCAGAGGAGACAGAGAGAAAAGGGTGAATCTTAGCAATGTTATGGAGGGAGAAGCAACAGGATTTGGCAACAGGGTTTAAAAGAAAGGGATGAGTCAAAGGTGAAGCCTAAGCTATGGGCTTGGGGGATGGGAAGGATGGTGACCCCATCGATGAGGAATTGGATTTACAGGGAAGAGGGAGAGGAAGGATGAGGGGGGAAGATAAGAAGTTCAGTTTTAGCCATGTTGAGTTTGAGTTGACGTTGAGACATCCAGGAAGAGATGTCAGAGAGACAGCTGGTGAGGCGAGCTTGAATAGATGGAGAGAGAGAGGGAGTAGAGAGATAGAGTTGAGTGTCATCAGCATAGAGGTGATATTGGAAGCCATGGGAGGCAATGAGTTTGCCTAGGGACAGGGTATAGATAGAGAAGAGGAGAGGGCCAAGACCAGAGTCTTGCGGAACACCAACCGAGAGTGGAAGGGTTGAGGAGGTAGGGTTGGCAAGAGACACATTGAAGGAGTGGTCAGAGAGGTAGGAGGAGAACCAGTCAAGGATGGAGCCACAGAAGCCAACGGAGTGAAGTGAATCCAGCAAGAGAGAGTGATCAACAGTATTGAAGGCATCAGAGAGGTCAAGGAGGATAAGAATGGAACAGAGGTGATCAGATTTAGCCACAAGAAGATTGTTGGTGATCTTAGCAAGAGCAGTTTCAGTAGAGTTAAGGGGCGAAAGCCAGATTCGAGAGGGTAAAGGGAGGAGTTGGTGGAGAGGAAGTCGAGGCACCGGGAGTAGACAACACGTTCAAGAAGCTTGGAAACAAAAGGTAGGAGTGAGACAGGACAATAGCTAGACGGGTCAGAGGGGTCAAGAGTGGACTTTTTGAGGATAGGAGAAACAGTGGCATGCTTGAAGGTGGATGGGAAGGAGCCAGTAGAGAGGGAGAGATTGATGATGTGCAGGAGGAAAGGGACGACAGTGGGAACAATGGAGGCGGGAGGGGATGGGGTCAAGGGGGCAAGTGGAAGGGTTGGAGGAGGAGAGCAGGGATAAAATAATGATACCTAGCAGTATTCATAGCTATAATAGAATTATTTATAGATGAAATGTTAGGGGTGTGAGCTTCATTTGTGGCAATTTTGTTTGGAAAGACGTTTTTTTTTAAAAAAAGTAATTCTCCCTCATCTCCCTAGTCTGAGCTAAGTATGTGGGTGTCTGTGTATAAAACAGTATAAAAGGATGTGGCTATTTTAGACTACAGCATTGTGGCTTGATTTTATTATTTTTTTAAAAATCGTAACACACAGTAGTTGCAACAAAAAATGAACACAGGTGCAGTTAAGAGATAGCGGCTTAGCCATACCTTTCTGATGGATAAGAATACAGCATTGGCTGCAGTAGTCCAAAAGGCCAGTTTGTATTAAATATCTCTGGCAATTCAAACTATTTATTTTTTTTAAAAAAACAGGACTATAGCAAATCTCTTGTCTAATCCCTCCACTGGTTGGAAATTAATTGGTCTATATTGCTTTTTTCCCATTTCTTTTTCTTCCTTTTTGTCAAGTTATATTCAGTTATCTTTTGTTAGGTGCCCAGAAGCTCTTGGCTTGCTGCCTTCTAAGCAAAAATAGAATCTTATTATTTCTGTGTGACCTACAGTTCTACTTGCCAAAAACAGTCATAACAACACAACAATATGATTTGTTAGGACCTGTCATTTCTGTGCTGCACACCACAGGAATATGTGTGAGAATTAGTAAAATGAAAAGGCATTACAGGGGAAAAAAGAGAGAGACAGAGCGAATGAAGAAAGATCATTGAAGAAGTTTGTGGGTTGTTTTATATATATATATATATATATATATATATTCAAAAACACAAAGAAATAAAAGTAAAGGTATATTGATAAAATATTAGATGTCCTTGAATAGAAAAAAGAGGTACCTGAGATAAGGATATTATGCTATCATTTGTGTCATACTTTCTGTGTTTAAAATACTTTACAATCCTTCCTAATCCACCGTTGCAACAACCCTGTGTGGAAGGTCATTATTGTTTCCATTTACAGATGGGAGAGTGAAGCAAAGGGATAGCGATTTCCCCTACATTCAACAAGTTTATGACTAAGGGTGTTTTTAAACAAGATGCTGCCATGCATGGCCACCCATTAACCACACATCCAACTGCTTGTTTGATGGTGAAGCATGGAGATGCATGCTCCTATGACCCACTCACCAGCCAGTCATGGGGCACTGTCAAAAAGCCATGAAGTGTGCCATGTGGGGACAGGAACCCATACTTCCCCTGCCTGTAACAACCGGGGCTCCCACCCATCCAGCAGACACGTCTGTAGCCCAGCCGCCACTCTAGTCAAGCCAACAGCCCTGACGGGAGCTCCTTGGGGAACTCTTAAAGGGCACATGCACGAAATACAACACACCGTTGGTTCAAAGCACAAGCCCCCCTCTCAATACACAAGAGAAGAGCCAACACCATGGAGGACAGAAGTTCGGGTGGCAGCTTGCTGCATGTCTCACCCAGTAATATGCACCTCTGCTGTAGCCAAGACTGCCAGCAGCTGCACCGTCTCCTGGGCAGGAAGGGATTATTTGCTGCTGCAGCTTCATGTTTCCATGATATCCAGGGATGTGTGTCATGGCAGAGGGGAGGCAGTTGGGCAGGGATTGGGGTGCTGCTGGTTGCGGGGGACGGGAAACAGCCACCCATATGAACTGTGTGTGCAACCAGTCCTTAGTGGAGAGAGTTTATGGAGTCGGCCTTAGTGGCTGTGATGGCCATCTAGGGAGCCGCAAGTTAGAATCCTTCCCCACTCCATGTGTGCGTTCACTCCATAGCCATGCCACTCAGCACCTCCAACCCCTGCAAGTTTTGCTCATTTTAAAACACCCTATGACAAGATTTGAGCCTTGGTCTCCCAGGTGTAAGTGCAACACCTTATATAATAGGCTGCATTGGTTATCTTATGTGAGAGATAAGAGAGACTTCAGGGGACAATGAAGGAATAGGCAGTATTTTTCAGGTTAGGACATTGTCTATTTCAACATATGGAACAGAAAAGAGGCAAGTCAGCTGTGATGGAATGCTCTACTGTGCAGGAGGCCATGTATGAGTGTTCCAGCAATGACCTCAGTATCTCGCAGCTGCCTTTCACCAACCTGGACAGGCATGGATCTAATCCACAGCCGGATTACCTGTATACTTCCTAGTATGCTTTCTGTATTGGAGGGCAAACCAACTGACTCTAATCCAAATAAACAGGACCAGAATGAAACTTCACAGCTGTAAACTATGACTCTACAGTCAAACTGGCATGCCCCAAGTCATGCTGAATACGAGCAATGTGTCTGCAAAGTAGGTGGCAAACTTGTCACAATGGCCAATGGATGATTCTGACTCTGGGCAAAGACAGCCCTGATTCACCACCCGGAACACCTCCAACAGATGTTTTAATTCATTTTATTTATATCATGCCCATTACACACAAAGCAGGTGTAGGGTGGGTTACAATAATATAAAACCAGAACTTTACAGATACTAGAGTTCTGGAATCCTATTGGCTCCATTAGTCTCCGGAGGCAGACTATCCTAGCTGTTCCACCACCGGGAGAGAGGTAAAGGAAATCAGGATTCCATGCTTTTCTATTCTGGAAATAGTTCCTCTTTGTGTTCAGATTCCATAGAGGGTAGGGTTGTTTTACATAAAAAAATTGTGCATATTCTCTGAGGGTCCAAGGAGTGGTCCTGAGTTTTTGAGCTGCCCCTCGGAGAATAATCGTGAATTTCCAATGCCAGGGAGATGGATAGGGAGGGTCAGGCATGGAATGCTAAAGGGGGGGGCTAGCAGAGGGGTCAGAGTGTGTTACTTACCTTCTGGAGGGGTCGCAAGTGATGCATGGTCTCTTCCCGGCTTATAGGATTGAAAGTAAAAAAACGAAATCAACTGAGCATTCTCGGAAAGGACCTTTCTGATTATGATCAGCCCTTTTCAAAGATGGTGTGGTGTGCTGATGCCACCAGCGCCATCTTTGAAAAGGGTTGAGCATGCTCAGAAAGGACCATTCAGGTCCTTTCTGAGTGTGCTCAGTTGTTGTTGTTTTTTACTTTCAAACTTGCAAGCCGGGAAGAGGCCATGCATCACAAAGAACTCCTCCAGAAGGTAAGTAACCATGACCCACACCTGACCCCCCCCCCGCTAGGTCACCCACTAGACCCCACCAGCCTTTCCCTGGCCCCCACTGGCCTATTCCCTCCCCAGCCAGTGAGGGTCAAGGAAGGGGGAGCAGAGTTTATTTATTTATTTCACTTCTCTTTTACCCCACACCCTCCTGCTCACAGAGCAACTCGGGGTGGTTCTAGCACTGGCCTCCGGCCCCCACTTCCCTGCCCTCTGGCCCCCTTCCCTGCACTTGGTTGGGGTTTGCACAGGTCCTCGGTGTTTCCCAAGGATAACAAGGGCCAAGTTTCCGCACAAATGGGAAAAGTATGCAGGGTCCCAGCAGCAGATGAGGCAGTTATGCCTAGGAACTATGGACACTTCCTGGGCTCTGACTCTCAGCAACATGATCTCATGCAGCTTGTCTCTTTCTTCTACCCAGTGCCAAGTGTTGTTTTCTTCCCACTTAGGATCTCATTCCTGGCCAATGTAAAAACAAGATATTGCTTACAATGGGACAGTCAAAATGGACAGGGGAAAAAAATAAGTGGAAAGCAGTATCATGGGAAGAAGATATAGGAGTATGAAGGATACAAGATATAAACAATTTAAAGAATAAATAAACAACCCACTAGTAGAAATAGTTTTTCATCAACCCTTTTGATTTAGATGGTCAGTGAACAACAGTATTTATCTACTGTTTCCAAATCCCTTCCGTTACTGTGCTTCATTTTGAATCTCTTAGCTAGTCCCAGAAAAAGATACTGTATCTGAACAGAAGTAAATTGTTTCTTACTGGAAGGCAGACATTTTTTTTATATTGTCTTCTGAGCTGCATTCTGTGGGAGAATGAGATATGGCACTCCAGGCTAATGCAACACAATAGTAAGATGACATCACACTAGATGTCCAACTGAGGTTAAATAAGGGAAATGTGATTATTTTCACTCTGCCCAAGGTTGACAAAAGGCAGCAGTACAATGTACCACAAGGTCATAGTCCAATAAGTGTTCGCTTTCAACCACTCCTTTGAGAACAATGGTGCCATTTTTATCTATTTCAATAGATAAGAATATTATCTTATTCTATTCTGTTAATGTTGATGGATTTCTCCACCTTTTCATCTTCCCATCTTGTATTCAAGTCCAGTAGGAGAAAAATCTAGTCTATAACATGCAGGATCTAATTATTCAGCCGTAAAGACACCTTCTGAGAATAAATAATGAATTCACATATTTCTATTTTTGGTTCATTTGTTTTGCTTTTATAAATTGTTCGTGGTGTAATTTATGTTCCTTTCAAGCTCCAATTTGGTTCATTGACTTTTATCTCCCCCCCGCCCTTACTAATTTAGAAGGAGGAAATGCATAAAAAACATAGCCAGTAGATATACTGGTGGCCTTAAATAGGAGAGCAAAGGGCATATCAAGTACTATGGATCTCCTGTTCATTGGTGTAAATCAGGAGTAACTCTGTACAGATCAGTGGAGTTACAATGGAGAGGAAACAAGTATGTGCTTAAGCATTAAGCATATGTATATCGCTAATCAACAAAGCCTTTAAACTTGTCGAAGGCCATGTCTCTTTAAGGCTTCACATGGTAAAGATAGCTGCCTGGGAGGGACCTGAGATGGACAGCCATCCAGGAGCCAATAAGAATGAAGGTTCTGAGGCACTCTGGGACTATTTAAAGCTGAGGTCTCAGTTGCAACAGGGAGGAAAAAAGGGAAGGAGCTCCTGGGCTTTTACTCTGGCCCAGGACTCCCTATACCAGCCTCAGGACTCATGCATGAGTCAGCATTTGGAGACTGACTCCACCTGACAATTGTGAGGAGTCATTCACCATTGGAATACCAGGTGGGAGGATTCCAGCTGACATCCAGTGGGCTTATAGACTTTGCTATGTTAGGCAGCTGAATGTTGCAGCTCTCCTATTGCACTAATGGTGCCATAGGCCTAACCATAGGGGAGGCTGGAGGTTAGGACCTAGGCAAGCACCCTTGTGCTAGTTCAAGAGGGATACTTACCCCATGCAGGACTAGTGCCTTTGTTTTAGATACTTACCCCATGTTCATGCCCCAGGGTCACGTTAATTCCCCATGAGTCTCTGGAGCGCCCCCTGGCATCTAGAGGGGCTACAGCGACACCTGAAAGTTCAGCATCTGTTGAAGGTGGATATTTTGTTTCAAAGGTATGAACAGCAGTTTAATGTCTAACTTCCACTGCGGCTTTCATGTAGGATTATTACCTATCAACCCTTTGAACAATCTTTCCCTAATAGGGGTGTTCAATTTGTATCATTTAATCAGTTACAAGAATGAATGGAGCCCCATTGATTTTCATAACTAAGGTAATTCATTTGATTTCATTCATTTTGTTTTTATTTTTTGTTTTATTTTATTAAAACAATAATAAAAATCCCTGTGCCTGCACAAAATGGTCACCATGGCCATTCTGTGCATGATGCCGGTGACATTTTTGAAAAGGGCCACACATGCACAGAACAGTCCTAGCGACATTTGAAAGTTATTATTTTTAATAAAATAAAACTTAAAATAAATGAAAACTAATGAGTTGTTAATGAAAACTCCTGAAAACAAAGGGTTATTTGTAAAAAAAAGATGAAAACTAAAATGTACACAAATGATGTTCCTTCTGCATACCCTATTCCCAAAGAACTTTGCTTAATCAGGGCCTTTCTCACTAACCACATTTATCAAATTCATTATCAGTATCGGAATAAATTTAAATATTGTAAAAACAGCATTTAAGATTGGTTCATTTCTGTTTCATTGTTTCAGTTTGATCTCGTAACTTGTATTGATGTCAAAGGTTCCCAAATTGTGGATTAGAACCCCAAGTGGGGTGGTGCCATATGTGCATGTAGATCCTGATAGGTATTTTGCATTTAAGAGCATTTTATTATTTATTATTATTATTATTATTATTATTATTATTATTATTATTATTATTATTATTATTTTATTTATTATTTATGATTAGCATTTATATAGCACCAGCGACGTACCTGGAGCTTTACAAAAAACAAGATAGACACGCTTCCTGCCCGATAGTTTATAATCTAAAGACAGGGAGAGGGGAGACAGGGATGGGGGAACAGAGGGAGAGACAAGGGATGCGACATTCATGAGGATGTGAGAACTCAGGTACACGTTCTTAGCTTGGTTAAAGTAAATTGAGAGTTTACAGATAACAGGTGGGATAATCCTGAGTGGGAATGATTAGCAGGAGTTAGGAAGGGCGGAGCAGAGGAGGTGGTTTTGAGGAGGGACTTGAAGGTGCGGAGTCCGGGAGGGGGCAAGGTGAATGTGGGCAGGGAAGGAGTTCCATGCATGCGGGGCAGCAAGGGAGAAGGGACGAAGGTGGTTGGGGGATGGGGAGCAGGTCCATGTACACCGCGTGGAGCGCACACATACTTCCAGTAAGTGGGTGGGGCATTTACACAGGCCACGATGGTTGTACACCTAGTTCTGCCCCCTCATGCAGCATCCCCGATTTTTCCCTGATGCTCCATGCGGAGACATGAATAGGTGGTGCATGGGTCATGGTGGAAGCATGCACCATGCACCCTACCTTCAGGTGAGCACTCGGGTGGGTGGGGGAAGTGTGGGGGTGGGTGGACGCGTCTTGTTTAAAAATGGTGAAAATCTCAAAAGAGGGTTTCCCGGGGAAAAACCTGGGAGATCATTGGTGTATTTTACATTTATGTAGATATGATTACTTATTTAACACTTTGGTTTTCTACAGTAATTGGTTTTTTAAAAACGTTGTCACACCACAGAAGGAAGCAATGACACAATCATTGATTTAAAAGGCTGCACCCTTTATTTAAAACTGCAACATGCCAAACTTTTGGGGAGCGGTACAACCCCTCCCCATAATAAAACCTGGTCCCTGGGCTCATAAAACCTTAATATCTAGGAGACCCCGAGGTATGGCCCAGGTTCCACCCTCCATGCCTGGAGCCAAGCAATCTCCCCATTTACCCAGGATGCCCTGCTTGGAAACAAGGGTGTGGCAGTTGTTCTTTTTGGGGTCCCTTAACAAGACCCCATGAGCAGAGACGAGTAATGTGTCACACACACCTGAGACTGCACAGAGTCTTGCAGATTAATTGGCTACGCCACCGACCTTAGCCCCTGAGAAGGACTGAGTTTTGGACCACTCTCCTGCCCTTGCGCTACTCTTGTCCCCATCTCATAAGGAGATGTCTCACCATTCTCAGCTGTATCCTTCCTGAAATTCCAACTATCAATTGGACTATCACCATGGAAACTGTCAGCTTAGTTTGGCTGATTTCCCCCACCCCACGCTGGAAACCTAACACCTGTTCAAACCTCTCCTTTAATGTACCCAGGTACAACTGAATGCCCAACTAAGACAAATGCACATGCCCACCTTGTAAAGATTGTGCCGTACCTGAGGAATCTAGTCATGAATGGCACAGCCTCTGTCCTGTGAGAATACCCATTTCTCAATTTCTCGTTGCCACCTTACAAGTTTTATGTACTTGTTTAGGGTGCTCAGCACCTCACCAAACCTGCCTTTTGAGCATACGTGTCCAAAGGACCAGGTGCCAGGAAACATAGGGTAAAAATTGATGTGACGGTGGCCTGCTATAACTCACTGTGGCCCAGGCAGGACATGTCTGTTTAGGCACCACCAAATGTTTTCCTGGGACTGCCCTGGGCAGGTAGGTGGCTAGCCCAGGCTGTGTCTTCAGAAAAACTCAGAGGTCACAGCCAGATTAAAGGCTACCCATTTGGACCAACATGGGCTAGCATGTCTACTTGAGCCTGGGGTCACCATAGCCAAGCACTGTAGCTGGTTGTCATGGCTGCCCATCATTGCAGAGGGCAGGGCGCTGGGAACAGAGTGTGGGCAGGTTTGGCCACCCACACATTTGCTGTACTCCCTGACCTACCCGGACCATGCAGGTGGTGGAATGGTTCTCTGGCTGTGGGCATGCTTTTTTGGTTCCCCTCCCCATCCCAGGCTATGTTGGCTGCAGTTTTCTGCCCCAGGACAGGTCAGAGAATTGCTGTGCTACCTGCATTTCTGTTTTTATCCATAGAGAACATATCCTGCAGGTCCCCCTGCTTCACACTATGCATCAGTGGGACACCCTTTACCTTTAGAAAGTTGTTTTCTCCCAGGTGTAGGACAAGAACTTTTGGGCGAGACTGTCCAGTAGCTGTGTGCAATGTGGGCATGACCTGCTCCCATAGCATGCCCTTTTTAGCCATCCATAGTATCTCTGCCCAGTTACTCAGGCCTAACTGGAACACAATCTTTGTGGCTGGTTTAGGGTAGAGCAGGCTATGACCCACAATCCAGATTATCCACTTCTGGAGACATCCACTTGGCTCTGCAATAGTATGAAAAGCCAATACAAGTTTTATTCATTTTATTTATTTATTCTTGCATTTATATGCCTCCCCCTCCTGCACAAGCATCTTGGAGTCGTCAACAGGGTTTTAAAACACATAATATAAAAGTCACAATTTAATATAAAAGTCTATTAACAGTTAAAAAAAACTTAAATGCACAAGAGTTTTCTTAATATACAAAAATTTACCAAATTCAGTTCAATTACAATTCAAAAACCTTCCACTCCATACATTGCAACAAAACATAAATGCCAAAAAACAGAAATTATTTCAGAATTTCAGCAATATTTAATATTTTATCCTCATCAACATACATGTAATATATGTACTTAATTCCTTACCATACATACTTTTATTCATTTTTATCAATAACTAAACTTTCACATGTTTCCATTATTAAACTTTAATTTATTATCATAATT
>QEPC01013421.1:993871-1012673 GCA_003113815.1 Sphenodon punctatus
AGGGATCAGGATGTTTCTGGGGGAGGAGATAGAGATGGGGATTGGAGAGGCAGGTCAGGGATCGGGATGCTGCAGGGGAAGGGAGGTAGAGGCAGGGTTTGGGTACAGGTCAGGGATTGGGATGTTGTGGGGGGGAAGGGGCGGAAGGTAGAGACGGGAGTTGGGGGTAGGGTAGGTCTTGGGATGTTGCAGGGATGGGGAGGTAGAGGCAGGGGTTGGGGGCAAGTCAGGGATCGGGATGTTTCGGGGAGAGGTTGAGGGAGGTAGAGACGGGGGTTGGAGGGGCAGGTCAGGGCTCGGGGTCTTGCAGGGATGGGGAGGTAGAGGCAGGGATTGGGGGGCAGGTCAGGGATCGGGATGTTGCGGGGGAACGGGAGGGAGGTAGAGACGGGGATTGGGGGATTAGGTCAGGGCTCAGGATGTTGAGGGGGGCAGGAGCTAGGGGCCAGGTTGGGGGGTCAGGTCGGGGCTCGAGATGTTGTGGGGGGAGGGGAGGTACAGGTAGGGTTGGGAGCAGTTCGGCGGAAGGGATGTTGCGTGGGGAGGGGTGGGAGGTAGGGATGGGAGTTCGGGGGTCAGGTTGGAGTCCTGGTGTTGTGGGGGGGCAGGAGGTAGAGGCAGTAAAGTGCAGGAAGAGGCATAGCACTACAGCAACTAGTGTGGGAGTGGATAGGCCAAAGCGAGGGGGCTGCACCTGGGAGAAAAATATATGACAGCAGCAGCCCCTTCTTTGCCCCCTTGAGAAAGGCACAATTCATCCCCTCCCCACCTCAAGCAGAGACGGCTCCCTGGTCTCATTCAGTGTCCCACTTTCTGGTTCTCGGCTCAGCTCCTCTCCAGGAGCTGGGAAGCGGAGCGGTGTGTAACTACCATGAAACTTCAACTGCGCCTGTGCGAGCCAGCAGAATCAATTCAGCAGCTGCTCAAGTGCGCATGTGTGAGCCTGCAGAACTGATTTCTTAATCATTAATAACTCGGTTTTGGCTGCACCAATCACTATCATATTACAAAAGCAGTTGTTATTGATCTCATGCTCCATGCCTGTGATGTTTGGGGGCTCAACTCATCCAGGGGGAGGAGATATTGATGGTTCAAAATCATGAGGATGTTGTGCATTTTGACCACAACCAATTAACTTTTAAACAGTCATAACATTTTATTTTCCTGATGGATCTTCTTCACACTTTGTGCATATGATGGTCCTCACAACTTATAGGCATGGAAAAAATTTCAGCAATGTAGCTCAAGCGGTTTCCTCAAAATGGGGGTTTCAACAGTTCCCTTTTTATAATGGAGAGTGGTTGTGCACTTAAGTTTCAGGCGGCTACCACCGCCTGAAAATAAAAGCCCAACCCACCCATCCCATCTCCCTCAGCAAAGGCCCGGTGGAACAACCAGGTCTTACACTGGTTAGAAATACGGGAGGTCTGAGGCCAGGCGGACCTCCAACAGGAATGAGTTCCACAGCTGAGGAGCAGCCACTGAGAACACCATCCCCATGGTCAACACCCAGGAAGCCCAGGGGACCTCAAGGAGGTTACCCCCGGCCAACCGCAGAACCCAATCCAGAATCCGGAGGGTGTGGTGGTCCTGCAGATAAGTGGGGATTTAAAGGTCAAAACCAACATCTTGAATTGGTCCTGGAAGACTATCGGCAGCCAGAGCAGAGAATGGATATTAGAAGGTGGTTGTTGAAGCACAGAGTAAGGCTGAGTGGATGCCTGGGAGCCGTACGGTCGATGGCCTCCATCAACACAGAATTCCAAAAGATCACAAGGTGATCGAGTGAATGGCCATTGATATCAGAGGGAATATCTCCCTGAGCATTTCAGAACCTCTCTGGTTCCATAAGCCTCTGGGGGTGAACCAACCAAACAGCCTCTGCACCCTCCCTGGGACCAACATGCACCAGGATACTGATCTGGAGGAGATAATAATCTGTCCATCTCCCACACCAATGGATCCCCTGCCACAAGTCCAGTGCAAAATATCATGTCCAGGGTATGTCCTCCAACATGTGTGGGGCCAACAACTATCTGAGACAGACCCATGGCAGCCATGAACTCACACTCTGCCCCTCCAAGGCTGGCATTGGCATAGATAATGAAATCCCCCACTCTCCTGGGGGAACGCAAGACCACCTCCAACACCAGTTCAGTCAGAGCGGGCAGAGAAGCTGCTGTACAGATAGATGCAAGGTTTATAAAATCTTGAGTGGTGTGGAATGAATAGATAGGGAATGGTACCCTCTCAAATACTACTAGAACTTGGGGACGCTTCAAGAAACTAGCTGCTGGCAGATTTAAAACAAATAAAAGGAAGTATTTTTTCACTCAATGCATAATTAACCTATGGAAATTGTTGCCAGAGGACATTGTCAGGGCAAGTAGTATAGTTGGGTTTTAAAAAGGACTGGATGCGTTCTTAGAGAGTAGGTCCATTAATGGCTATCAACCAAGTAGCTTACAGAATGAACGTCTTACTGTCGGGAGCTGGGAGTGAACAACAGGGAATGGATTGCCCATTATCACTGTTGGTTCTCCTCCCAAGTGATTGAGATTGGCCACTGTCGGAGGACAGGATGCTGGGCTTGATGGACCATTGGTCTGACTCAGTATGTCACTACTTATGTTCTTATATCAGCAGATTCAGCAGCACCCCCAGTCTGTCTCCGGCCAAATCCAACACCAGGTGGAGACCTTCAATTCCCATAATGAGATGCACAAGAAATCTACCCACAGACCATGTCTCCTTAAAAATTGAATGGTTAACCCCCCTGCCCCCCCCCCGTCCCTCCTGCCACGGCTGGGTGGGTCAGACATCCCAATGCAGCTCTGGTTTAATAGCCTCCCTCTGCCTAAAGGATTTGTCATAGTGCAAACAGGTACCTAGGCTATCAGAATCATAAGCCTGTCAAACTATGTCCCCATACTTAACCAACTCAGACCAACAGTCTGGGAAGGCCTGCAGAATGACCCCATTTAGTATGGTGTATGTGGTGGTCCAATTTTCCTAGTTACATTCAGGTTTGGGGCATTTAAACTGTTAAATCTCCTTCTTATCCCAATTTGCATTTGGGTCTGGGATGGGAACACTGAATAAGACGACAAATATGTCAATGTATTCTCCTCTTCATATTTTCTCCCTTGTGGCCTGCAATAAATGCTCCCCAATGGGAGCAGAGAGATCTACATAACTGCCCGCAAGTGATGGGGGTTCCTCTCATTTAGGGGACTTGGGGCAGCACCGGCTCAAGCAGCAAGGAGGACCCCTCCATACTTGAACACTGGCACCACAGCAGTCGGGGTGTTTGAACCCCACTGATGGTGGTGCAGGTGAAGGGGGAGTTTGACCAGCACCACTGCACCCTAGTCAGGAGACCGATCCCAGTAGAGCCTTCAAAGGTCAGACTGCCCTAAGAGGGGACCTGGTGTTCCATCACCCCTATATGGCCCAGGACCCGGGTCATGCGAGCAATCGCAGTCCCTTTGGAACTCAACCACATACAGAGCGGGCGCCCATGGCTCCACACACTCTGGGTCTGGCAAAGCTGGTTGCTGGTCCCTCTGTGCAATCCCATCCAGGTGACAATCAAATGCCTCCATGCATTCCACAATGGTAGTGCGGAGCTGCTCTTCCCTTGCTCTTTCCATTCCTTGAGGGTGTTGTGTGTGGGGGGGGAGGCTCTGTTGTTATAACAAGAAGACAGAAACTGACACTGCACCCTGCACCTGGGTGGGTCAGACTGCTCTGCCTACCCATCCCTAGTAGGTTCCCTCCTTTCCTTGGAGGCCTCATGACCACCTCAGCTGGGAGTGCACTTGGCCCATGGGAGGGGGCTGGATCATCCCCACCTCAAGCAGGAACATCCTGTGGTCCCAACCATCCACCCTGTCTCGGATGGACAGCAGTATTGCCTCCATCTTGGAGGGATCTGCTGCGGGGTCATTGGGCACTCCCAGGGGGCACCTGCCATGGGGTCTTTCTGGGCCCACCCTTGTGTGGCATGGCCTGATACCTTATCCTTTCATTGGCCCTGCTACCACCAGCGAATGCGCAGGGGAGGAGGGGGCAAAGATGGCCATGTGGTGGTACCCCCAGGTGTCTACTTTAAGGTTGGGCTCTCTAGCCTGCAACCCTCCACCCAGGCTGTCTGAAGGGGAGAGGGAAAGGAAGGTCCTTTGGCAGCACCCCCAGCCTTTTGTCCCAAAGCCTGAAATTCCTGCCTTGCAGTTCTCCACTTAGGCTTCGCCCCCTGCCTGTTCGCTGACTGAGCAGGCCCACCTACAGGGTAACTGAAGGGAGGGAGGGCAGGGATCAGAAATGTCCATACACTGGTTGGGGGGAAGAGCGTCCAGCCTCCTAAATAACTAACACAGCTATTTCTGCACCGGTCACTGACCCCACACCACCACTTGATTGTTCTGTGCTGCTGGTGGTGGTCTGGGGCACTGTTCCCAGCTATCTGTTCTTTTCTGGTGTCCAGCAGGGCTGCATGAGTCTGATCACACATTCTTCTACTATGAGCTCACCATCCACAATGGAGAAATGGCTGGACACCTAAAATGGGTGCCCCTTCCATTTGTGCCAAAAACGGTGATTGTCAGACAACCTCTTCTGCTCTGCAGCTTGTTTGCAGTCTTTTCCCCAGCTCCCTGATCCTTCTTCCTAAAAGCTCAGCAGATAAAAAAGCCATTCTCTGACAAGGGAAGGAAGGGAGGGGAGAGAGTGAGCTCACATAAAAAGTTTACAAATAAAAGCTACTCTTCTGCTTCCATAAGAGGATGAAAAATATATAGACAACTAAAATGGTCTTGGTGAAAAATAACATTTCTCCAGGGAGTTCAGTGGATGAATAATGACATGCGGAAGAGTCACATATAACACAAATGTATTTTATTTTCAATGCACAGATAAGGATCTTAGCTGCATGGTGTTTTTCTTTCCCCCTGTCATTTTTGCTTTTTTGCAGATGAGCAGAGGTTTATAATGCATGTACCCAGCTCAGTGAAATGAAAAAGGATGGTATAGCAACTCATTTCCCTATAATTATGTAAAAATGTATCCTACAGTGTAAATGGAAAGAGCTGTGATACATGAAAAAGATAAATCCTATGAATCAATATTGTCCCCTTTCTAGCAGATGTTCATGAATTGTTCAACCTAAAACTAGTCTGCAGCAATTATTGTTACAACTCTATCATGGGATTTGGGGCTCGGTACCCCACTCTAGGCTGTCATGACTGTTTCTCTGGCTTGCAGCTCTCACTGGACCAGCTCTCTCTAGAACTGATTGAGCCTGCAACGGATGAACCTTCTTGTCACCTTTTCAGCCATAGAGTTTCCCAGCACAGACTCTGTCTCTCTACGTTCGTCTGTGTTTGTAAACACAGAATTAACCCCAAACTGTGTCCTGCCAATGTTAGGATTAGCAATTCCACTGTACCATACTAAGTTCAGTTAAAAGAAGTTTAATGAATAAATCATGAATAGGCATGCAGTACAAGATTATACTTGAGAGTGCAGAAATAAAAATAACATAACCAATAACGCATTCCTATCTGTACTTAGATTGTCGTAGCTTAGGCTTACCCTAAACAAGGTCTAAGGGTACTTCAGTTCATGTCACAGCCAGCAGTGGAAAGCTTGGCTGGGTACAAGTCTTTAGAGTTTCCAAGAGTCCTTACTTCATAATTCCTTTGATGTTGCCCTTCCCCGACTGGTAAGATATGCTGGTGCAGATCCCTCTGAAGAAGCTCAAACTCAACAACAACAACCCCATTTTGTCTTGTCTCCCCCCTTAAGTGCCTTTCTAGGGTCCTTTATTTGATTCTCCCTCCTGGTGCCTCTGTGCTTTTAGTCATGTCCAGAGGAAGAAATCCTTTTGCAACTCAATGGTCTATGGCCGCTTTTAGACGTGCAGCTGTGATCAGGCGTGGAACCGGCAAAACAGCCGCGGCGCAGTTTTAGACGAACTGGAAGCGGAAGTTGTGCATGTGATCCGGGGCCGTGCATTCTTTGCCGACCGCGAGCGAACCACCCTGATCTCTCTGGGGTGACATACGCGGCCAGAAAAGAATGCGTGGCGCCGGATCATGCGCACAACTTCCGCTTTCAGTTTGTCTAAAACAGCGCTGCGGCTGTTTCACCGCTCCCATGCCTGATCCAGCTGCATGTCTAAAAGCGGCCTATGTGTCTGCAAAGGTGTTTAGGCTTTTTCTGAATACACTCTCCATGACTTTGCATTTCTCCATTGCATGAAGTGAGTTTCCAGTTCTCAGCTTTCACATTACATACAAGTATAACCTTTACCTTTACGTACTTGTAAGACATGCAATCTACATGTAGCCCAGTATCTCCTTATGACAAACTCCAAAAATTTACTCACCTTTCTCCTGACTCTCTTCCACCTCCACCCTCCATTACAAACAAATTAATAAAGCTAATCCCCCGCTAAGCGCCTTGTGTGCTGCAGGGCAAGTTTGGGCGCACCTCTAGAGGAATGAGGCTGCAGGGGGGTTTCGTGTTCTTTCCCGCTGTGCGCGGGGATGGGAGCAAGCTGGCCGCACGAGGAGCAATCTGCAATCTGTCCTGGATTGCAGTTTGCAGCGGCAGGGTTTGTGGCGCGAAAATGCGCTCTCCTAATTGGCCGGTAGAGGCCACGTGGTGCAGCGCGCCGGGCAGCCCATCACTTGGTTGGTGGCGCGCTTCTGAAGCCCACCCACCCACCCCTGGACTAGTGCCGTGGATTTAATCTGGTCGCCTATTTATTGTGGGATCAGGAAGGAATTTTTTTCCTTATAAAAAGGGTTTTCGACTTCCTCATGGCACTTTTGGGTTTGGAAACGTCGGGGGTGCATGGGTGGTTAGGTTGTTTTTATAATTGTCGCAGCTGTCGCGGTGTTCAGTACCATAGGCTTAAAAATGGAAAGGGCTCTATGGCCTTGGGTGTATGGGCAGATGATTGTGATCATTCTACAATGGGTACCTGGTGAGTAATTTAGGGGAGGGGCACCCCAAATTATCACAGGACAGAAGGCCAGGCATTGTGTGCATACGGGTAGGATTTAAGCAGTCCCGAAGTTTGCAGCAGCAACGTCTGTCCTTTGGAAGAATGGATCAAGTTGGTCCATTGGAGGGGGATTGGACTGGTATCTCCAATCCAGAAGGTTGGAACTATGGTACTGAACGCGGGTGGGGGTGAGAGATAGTTTAAGGTTTGAGTTATATCATCTCTTCACCCCTTCCCCCCTTTATTGTTATTCACCGAAGTTAATTTGGTTAATTTGGTCTAATTTTAAGCAGAATCTAATTGGCATTCTAATTGCCTCACAATTCGGCATGGGAAACAATTTGAAGCAGGGTAATTGGTTTTAAGTCTATCCACCGTTATTCATCAGTTCAATTGGCGTAACTGGTTGTCTTGTTTCTTAACAGGTATTAATTAAATTCGGATTCAATAAAACAGCTCCGGCCAGTTTTATCCATATCCTTTGTGTCTGAGTCTTATTCCTAGTGCGGGGGCAATCAATTGGGCACTGAATTCCTTAGCAATCTGAGATAGGAGACATCATTTTCCCATTAAAGATGATAAGTTTATAACTTATTTAGTGCTCCTCAATGCTGCACTAGGAGACTTTCTAAGGTTTAAATGCTAAAATCTGCATATTTTCAACATTTAAAATTTAATAAATCAAATATGTGTGCGCTTCAAGATTAAGGCTATTAAACCTTGATAAACAGAACACGTATAACACTATTATTCAGCTCTATGCTGGGCCAATGAAAACAATGGTCTCTGAGTGCCATGTTCTGAGGCGTATTTTATGTTGCAAACTTATAGTATAAGCTGTATTATGGGCTTGTTTGCACAGCCTTTATTTATCTCTCCAGGTAAGAGCTGTCCTTCTCAGTCCAGCCTATCCTGGAACTGGGGTACTGGCTTGCCAGAGCTAACTGGTGAGGAGCTCTCCAACATGTCCGCATCAGTCTTATAGATGTTATGTAGAACACCTGCAGCAATAATTAGAAGTGGAGTGGTCTCTAGCTGGAAATCAGTTCTGGCCACAATTCAGCAACAGGACTCACTTAATAGCCCCAAAGCTCTCTCCAAAATAGAGTTGATGGTGCTGAGCTGCTGGTTAAAGTACCTTTGCTCCAGGGTGTGGGCAATGCTGTATGCCTTCATGAGCCAGGGAGAGCCACTGGTGTGGGTAGGATCTGGGATCAGCTTGTTGGGGCTTCCCGAGCTGTCCTGGGACATTCTGGGAAGCTCAATAATATCTGCATTTGGGGGCATCTGGGTACCTGATGGGGGCCAGGTAAACCTGTCAAATGCCCACTGGGAGTGCACAATAATGTAGGTATTGCCAGCAGGTAGCAAATGTGCTACCTGCTGCAATGTTAGTGCAGAGCACCCTCATAAGATGGCATGTTTCCCACCCCAACTGTATGGTAATGTGGATGATGATAAAGAGAGGGTACATTTTTTGTATTGAGGGCTTTATTCAAACCAAGAAGGATATCCAACACAACAGTGGATAAGACCACAATAAAAATGGTTGCTGCTACCTGCCAGTACATCACTTTGAGCCATGGATGCGATCAACTGGTTAGTGACAACATGCAAAGACTGGTTGCTTTTGATACCAATTTTTTACTTTTGATTTCAATTTTCACTATAGGCATTCAATAAAGCATACAATTTGCTCAATAAACTCAGCATTATGTGTATCGCAAAAGGTTAATTCCAGCCAGCAAGTGCTCAGAGGGGTTGAACACATGTAAGTTGAAAGTCAAACTGCTGGAAGAGGCTTAGGGCCTTTTCAAATAGACCCAGGAGGAGCCGCAGTGTAGGTGGGATGTATGGAGGCCACGGCGGGTGTGCAGTGTGTGGGCAGCCCGTTACATGGATGCCCACCTACCTCCACCCATTTCCATGCATGGACACACTTCCGTTTTCTTCAATGTCTCCACATGTGCAGGATCGGTGGAGATGGGTGGAGAGTGGGAGTGTGCATGTACCCCCACCCACTCCCACCAGCAGTCACACCAATGCCCACCCAGTCAAAAACGTGGGCGAGGGGAATGGCATCTCATGTGAAAAAGGCCTTAGGGGTGTGCATGTAGTTTTTGTTATTAAAATAACAATAATGGAAATTGTCATTTTCATTATTGCAATAATGAAAACAACAAGCGAGAATAACAATAATGAAAACAATAACCGACAATAACAATAATGATAACAAAAACAATAATGAAAATGATGAAAATGAAAACGATAATGAAAAAGACAATGTCGTTATCATTTTCGTTACTATTAGTGCTGTGGCAGCAGTTGGGTTTGGACGGGAAAATGTGGAGAGGGGAGGAGGGAGCAGACATCTCAGAACCCTAAACAGGGTTGAACTCTTGAACTGTGCCTGTGTTGGGAGGGGCGAGCAACTCAGCTGTATCTATGGATGTATCGTTGGCCGATGAGCAGCACAAGCAGGCCCCAGCAGCCTCATGGCACTCTGTAATTGCTCAATACCTGTTGCCTCCCACAACCAATCAGGGGGCTCTGGGGGAGGGCCCTGAAACCCTTTATAATGGGAGGTTCAGGCTTTTTCTCTCCGTTCTGTGAGAGCTCTGCTTGTCAGGTTGCATTTACAGAACTGTGGTGCTTGCACACAAAAAATCCTCCCTTGCCCTCATTATATTACCAATACCTTTCCTTCCTCATACCCTACATTTTACCTTCTCCTTTTCCCTGCCCTTCTCCCCCCTGTACATCATATAGACATAGGGAGTATGAATTAGATATAGATATATATTATAGACATATAGATTAAATTAGATTTGATTAGAATAGTTATATAAATAATTGATTAGATAATAGAGAGTTTTCCTTTTCCCTTCCCCTGTCACCCTTAGATTTTGATATTAGTTGTGCACAAGAATCGATACTGATACCGATACCGATACCAAAAATAAAATCTTCATTTGAAATTATAATTATAACAATATCGATAACTATACCGATACCAAAAACAATAACAAAAATTATATTGTCATTAATAATGATAATAAAAATGACATTTTTGAATGATGAAAACAAAAATGAAAAATAAAACCAACATGGGGGCCTGGTGCACACCCCTATTAAGTATGCACTGAATCCTCATTGTTAGCAAAAGGCATCATTACTCATCATCCATTCTTGCTTAGGCATGCAGTGTTGCCTCTGAGGAATCAGCATATCCACTCCATGTGTTCAACACCTAAGTGTGGTCTGAACACTCATAAATATGCTCCTGAATACTAGGGCTGAAAGATCAATTTGATTCTTGGGAGAATCAAGAACTCTTAGCTAGATCTTGCTGGGATCTCGCTAATGGTTTGAGATTTGTGCAAGAATCTCACTTAAAAAGAATAAAGAACTGTGCATAAGTAAAATGGCCACTGTGCCAACAGCTTCAGAGACATTTTGGGAAAGAACTGCATATTCACAGAATGGCACAGTGGCCATTTTACACATAAACAGTCCTTTTTTGCGTCATCCCCAGCCCCCCTCGTCGAGTTGGTTAATCGTGGGTGCCGATGGAGAGACAGACACAGATGGTGAAGATGGGAGAAAAGAGAAGCGATGCAGCACACACAGCTCAAGGTCAAGAAATAAATCAATTATTTAGATTATTTAAATAGATTGAGGGGGAAAAAAATCTCATTGAAAAGTCTCCAACTGGGGGTTTTCTTGATTCTCTTTTTTTCTTGATTCTCATCAGGAATCAAGAGAAAAAGGAGATTGAGTTTCAGCTCTCTGAGGTACAGACTTATAAGTTACAGATAGCCACAATCCACTGACTATAATTTAGAGATGAAATTAATATCTGCAAAAATGGCAATTCCAATACTTGACCCAGTAACGTTGGGTACTAATTGATGCCCAATTAATGTCCAATGGGCTACCTGATATACTGATTTACCTTTCCCCAGCCCCACCTACCAGCATCACTTCTGTCTTGTCAGGATTCAGCATCAGACGGCTCGCCCTCATCCAGTCCCCCACAGCTGCCAAACATCAAGTAAGCACCGAGACTGCCAAGTCTGGGTCAGCTAAAAAACAGAGGTATGATTGGGTGTCATCAGTATACTGAGGACAGCAAACATCAAATCCTCTCATGACTTCGCCCAAAGGCTGCATATGCACATTGAACAAGAGAAGGGACAGAATCGAACCTTGCGGTACTCCATATGTGAGATCCCAGGGAGATGAAGAACAGACTCCCAGCAGCACCCGCTGAGTCCTCCCAGTTAGGAAAGAGTGGAACCATTCAAGAACAATCCCGCCCACGCCTGACCGTTCCCATAAGTGCCAACAACATCACGTGATCAGCCATGTCAAATGTATCTGACAGATCTAACACAATCAAGAAGGTCGACCAATCCAGCTCATGGTGAAGGTTTAGCAGTCATGTGGAGCAGAGTGTTGTTAACTAGCCACAAGCTTTCATTTAGATAAGAATGCAAGAGAAATAAAATTCAAAAACTCCCTGTATCCCAAAGACAAAAGAGCAAATCAAATCTTCTTTAAAGCATACTGTGTCTGTTCACCCTTTGAAAGGAGGCAATGTCTACATGTACCCTGTTGATAAATTGTATCAAAGTACTTCAGCTTTCTTTTACCATTTTCTCATTTACTTCTTAGTACTTTTCTCTCATTAGATTAAACTTACTGCTGAGAAACTAATGGCAGTGCCATGGCGTATGGCAAGTATTAGATGCAGTCTCTTCTGTTTCTCTGTCATCATGGGAATTATATGTACATTACAATACAATACATTTGCTTAGACAGAAGTACCACTCTCCCTTAATGTTAGGGCATGTGACCTATTTTGTGACAAATCATTTCTTCCTTTACTTCTCCCAAATCACAAGAATCTCTGCTCAATTTTTTTAAATCTTGGCAGTTTTATAGTCAGGGCTCTTACAATTGAATCTTGTCACAGATAAGTACAAGGTGTCAGGAAATATATCTGCATACATACACTACAGGGAATTAAGTGGCACAGATATTTAAAAGACAAATATGAAACTCAATAAAATAGAAACTGCTTACTAGGTAAAGTTACAAAAATTCTCTATAAAAAATAAATTTAAAAAAATAAATAAAATAACCCTACAGTTTAAGAGAGAAGTTAAGACCCTTACAAATTCAATCATACTTTAAAAAGCATGGAAATGGTAAGTTAATGCTCCCGCCTTAACCTCAGTGTCACGTAAGCAGTAAAGACGTTGTAGCGTCTCACATATTGTTATCCCTCTGTGAGATCCCATCCAGGTGACAATCAAACGTCTCCATGCGTTCCACAATGGTAGGGAGGAGCTTCTCTTCCCTTGCTTGTTCCATTCCTTGAGGGTTGGGGGGGCTCTGTTGCTATAACAAGAAGACAGAAACAACTTGGTCTCCATGCACTCATACTTTGCCTTCGTCCTTCAGCCTTAATCTTGTTTCTCTGCAGGTTGGTGGCAACACTGAAGCTGGGGACAGGAGGACATGAACTGACTTCACACCTTCTTTCCCTCTATCCTTTCATTTGGGTTGGGGAGAATGGGACAACTGAGTAATGCCTCACAACCCTTTCTCTTACCCACTAGTCCCCACTGCCCTCCCAGAACACACTGAAGCTGGGGACAGTAGTACAGAAATGTTTAATAAAAATGTTAAGTTGGGTATGTATTGATATTAATAAATTGGAACGGCCATTGGAAAGAATAGAGGCAACAGTAATACTAATTTCTAGATAAATACTATTGTCATTCCAACATCCAATTAAGTGACCATGAAAGAATACAACACAGCTGCATCTTTGGGAGTACAGGGGGAAGGCAAGAGGGTGTGAAATAATGAGGAAGGTGCCAGATACAGTAAGTAGAATGGTTGTGATGACAGGGACAAATACAAAGGGTGTGCTGCATAAAGCAAGTGGGTGGAATGACAGGAGGAATTAGATATAGTTACAATAACAAGGTTCTGAGTGGAATAACTTCAGGATATCTGGGGAGCACTCCAATCATTTCACCCAATTACCATAGGAAACTCCCAATCCTTTGACTCCCAATAGCCTCCCTCCAGGTTATTCCATGTCATCTCCTGTTTTTTGTTTGTTTGTTCATTTTTTCTCTTTTGGTCATTCCACATACACACACCCTTACTCCTGTTCCATATGATACATACAGATAAACATATTTCCCAAGACTTTTGAGTTCTCTGTGAGGGGAGGGGAGACTAGAGGGTTAGCAGGGTGACTTGGAACCAGGACTCCTGGGTTGTCTGTTACAAGGTTGAGTGCAGAGGAGAACAGACCAGGCTGGGAACCAGGCCTGTTGGGTTGCCTGTAAAGGGTGTGCAGCCTACTGGATTATTGTGGGGTAGAGGGGCTGGAAGCCAGGATCCCTGAGTTCTCTTTTAAAGGATTGGGACCTAGTAGGTTAGAGGGGGAGGGGTGTGGGAGCCAGGACTCCTAATTTTTCTGGAAGGGCAGTGGGGACTAGTGGGTAAGAGTATATTATTATTATTATTATTATTATTATTATTATTATTATTATAAGCATTTGTATAGCGCAAGCAGTGTACCTGGCGCTTTACATAGCAGTGAGAAAGACACGGTCCCTGCCTATGGCTTACAATCTAGTAGATCTAGGAGGGACGAGACAGGGATAGGGGACATATAGAAAGACAAGGGATAAAAACATTCAAGTGGATGTGGAGTCTCAAGTGCATGTACTTGGCTTGGTTGCAGATAGGCGGACAGTAAATGTTGAGAGGGTAGTACTAGCGGGCGACGGGGAAGGCGGCGAGGAAGAGGTGGGTTTTAAAGAGGGATCTGAAGGAATAGAAGAACGGTGCAAGGCGGATGTGGGCAGGGAGGGAGTTCCAGGCATGGGGGGCAGCTAGGGAGAAGGGATGAAGGCAGTCAGTGGAGCAGGGGAGATGAGGGAGAGCGAGGGAGGTGACTAAGGAGGAACAGAGAGTGCGTGCAGGAGGGTGTAATGAGATGAGGGTCGAGAGGTGGGGGGGCAGGTTGTGGAGGGTTTTGTAGGTAAGTACCAGGAGTTGATTTGTTTTATTTATTAGTGGCACTAGCTTTCGCCATGGCCTAATAAACATAGAGTTTGTGAAGGATGCATTGGGGGAGGGGGAGTCAGTGAAGCGAGGAGAGGAGAGGAGAGGAGAGGCTACATGTGGTCGAAGCGACGGGCCAAGTGGATGACCCTAGCAGTGGAGTTTGGGATGGAAATAAGGGGGGATAGATGAGATCGGGGAGGTCAGTAAGGAGGAGTTGCAGTAGTCAAGACAGGAGATGACCATGGCGTAAGCAAGCATTTTGGCTGAGGAGACAGAGAGAAAGGGGCGAATCCAAGCAAAGTTATGGATGGCAAAGCGACAGGACTTGGTAATGGCATCAATGTAAGGTTTAAAGGAAAGGCTACTGGCTTGGGGAACAGGATGGATGGTAACTCCATCAGTGAGGATGGACAAAGAAGAGGGGGAGGAGGGGAGGGGAGAAAAGATAAGGAGTTCAGTCTTAGCCATGTTGAGCTTAAGCTGACATTGGGACATCCAGACGGAGATATCAGAGACAGTTGATGAGGCAAGCTTGGACAGAAGGGGAAAGAGAGGGGGTGGAGAGATAGAGTTGAGTATCATCAGCATAAATGTGGTATTGGAAGCCATGGGAGGCAATGAGTTTGCCAAGGGACAGGATGTAGCTAGAGAAGAGGAGAGGGCCCAGGACTGAGACTTAGGGAACCCCTACCGAGAGGGAGAGGGAGAGGGAGGAGCAGGTGGAATTGGGAAGAGACACATTGAATGAGCAGTCAGAGAGGTAGGAGGAGAACCAGTCAAGGACAGAGCCACAGAAGCCCAGGGAGTAAACAGAGTCCAGTAGGAGTGAGTGGTCGACAGTTTCAAAGGCAGAAGAGAGGTCAAGGAGGACAAGAATGGAGTAGAGACGCTTAGATTTAGCAACAAGTAGATCGTTGGTGATCTTGTCAAGGGCAGTCTCAGTGGAGTGAAGGAGGCAGAAGCTGGACTGGAGACGGTCCAGGGAGGAGTTGGCAGATTGGAGTTCAAGGCAGCAGGAGTAGACAACACATTCCAAAAGGTTAGAGGCAAAGAGAAGGAGGGAGACCGGTTGGTAGCTAGAGGGGTCAGAGGTGTCGAGGGTGGACTTTTTGAGAATGGGAGAGACTGGCATGCTTGAAGGCAGAGGGGAAGGAGCCAGTGGAGAGGAAGAGATTAATGACATGTAGAAGGGGAGGGGCAACAGTGCAAGCAATAGAGGTGAGGAGATGGGTGGGGATCGGGTCAAGAGGGCAGGTGGAGGGGTTGGAAGAAGAGAGCAGGGAGGAGATTTCCACGAGGGAGACTGGAGGGAAGGAGGAGAGGAGAGTGGGGAGAGGGGGAGGGGGTAAAGAGATGGTGGGGGGAGGAGATGGGTGTGAGGTGATGTCCTTGCAGATCTTGTCAATCTTTGAGGTAAAGAATGACACGAGATCATGAGCAGAGAGGGACGAGGGAAGAGGGGGGCAGGGGAGCTTGAGAAGGGAGTCGAAGGTGGAGAAGAGGCAGCGAGGGTCACAAGAGAAGGATTCAACTCGGGAGGCATAGTACTGTTGCCTCGCCAGGGGCATTACTCAGGGACATTACTCAGCTCATTACTCAGGGACATTACTCAGCTGTCCTATTCTCCCCAACCCAAATGGAAGGATAGAGGGAAAAGATTGCGTGAAGAGCCAGCTCATGTCTCCTGTCCCCAGATTCAGTGTTTCCACTAACCTGCAGAGGAAGAGAATTGGCAGCTGAAAGATGAAGGCAAAATGTGGGGGCATAGATCCTAATTGCAAGCAAGCAAAATATGTGAGACTGTACAACATCTTTATTGCTTACATGACACAGAGGTTAAGGTGGGAGCCTTAACTTACCATTCCCATGCTTTTTGCAGCATGATTTAATTTGTAAGGGCCTTAACTTCTCTCTTACACTGTATTTTTTTTTTTAGCATTTCCTCGTTTTTTGAGAGGATTTGCAATACAGAAAATTCCTCCTGCTGGCACATTACAATATTGAGCAGCGTACAGTAAAAATTCTGTTTTTCAAAGGTTCACCATGTACTGAAATGTGCTGCCCCTCAGAAGTGAGGCGAAAACCTCCACCTCCTGAAGTACAGAGCACTCAGCTGTCTTCCTCATGCACGGGGGGAGACAGTGGATCCTGCCTCTGTTCCCTATACTTCGGTTTCTCCCCTCACCCTGGTTCCAAATGAAGCAGCTTCTGAAGTGCCCGGGAGGAGCCAGCCTCTGCCATCAGCAGCCCAAGCCACCACCTCCTGCTAATGCTTTCACACTGCAGGGGACTTCAGGTGGGAAGGGAGGAAGAGTGGAACAGCAGCTGCAAAAGGATGAGACCATAGCATAGGGGGATTACTTTTCCCAGAGCTGTAGCTTTCTGACGGTGGCAGTGGTGAGAATGTGTGCCATTTTGGTGCCCTGAGCCATTTTTGGCTCAGGGCACCAAACCTACCCTAACCCACTAGCTCCCCCTCCCCTCCCAGACAATCCAGGACTCCTAGATAACAGCCCCTCTGCTCAAACTACTAGCCTTCACAATCCTCCCAGATAACCCAGGAGTCCTGACTCCCAGACCTTCTGCTCCAAGCCAGTAGCGCCCCCCCCCCCCACACCTTCCGGAGAACCTAGGAGTCCTATATTCCGGCCTCTCCCCCCACTGTAACCCACTAGACCTCACACCCCTGCAAGCCAGAAGTCCTGTATCCCAGTCCCTTGGTTCTAACCCACTAGCAACAGCTCCTTTCCCAATGAACCCAGGGGTCCTGGCTCCCAGTCCACCTGTGGTCTAACCCACTAGTCCCCACTTCCCTCCCAGAGAACCTAGCAGCCCTGGATTCCAGCCTCCCACCCATTATAGTAGCCACCCTCCCACTAGCCACTCTCCGCTACCAGAGAACCCAGGTGTTCTGTGTTCCGCACACACACCCCACTCTAGCCCACTATCCCCGACTCTCCTGCCAAAGAACCTGGAAGTCCTAGCTCCCAGATGCCCCCTTACTACTCTAATTCACCAACACCTCCTAGAGAACCCAGGAGTCCTGGTTCCCAGCCCCCAGTGCTCTAACCCTCTAGTCAGGCCCTAATTCCCCTCCCAGAGAACCCAAGAAGCCTGGCTGCCAGTCGCCCTCCTCTAACCCACTAGCCTACACTCTCCTCCCAGAGAAACCCCCCCACGATTTTGAAGACCGTGTCTGAAACTAGACTTCTGGGCCTTTCCTTTAATATCTGAGTTTCCACAGGGGTTAGATGGTCAGGTCTTTCTGGCACCATGTTTGGAGATCCCCCTGGATCAGATTGCCCTACCAGTTCCTTCCCAGGATGCTATTTTGAGGGTGTGATGTCATCAACATTAATTGCTTATACATTTTTTTCATGGGGGAGGGGGTTCCCTGATTGCTGGTGTCATGTCTTGGGAGTTCCCTCTATGTATCCCAATGATTGGTTTGTCTGTGGGTGGTTGCTTTCTGGGTGCTGGAAAATGAGGATTTTGGCTCCTAACTTGGCTTAGGGTTTCCAATTGTAGTGAAAAAAGCATTTTGGGGGCTGGGGGAGTCTCCTCTGCAGTGGCGGCTAGCCGCTCAGGGCATTTGGGGCAGAGCCACTCCAAGAGCCACTGAGCCATCTGCCGCAGAGATGAAGAAAAAAAAAAAATCCCCGCTGGCCGCTGCTGCAGCTTGCTTCTCACAGCGCTGCAGGCAGCAGCCTCTGACTTTGCTAATTGCTACAGAGGCTGCTCTGCCCAGACTGGAGCAGCCTAGCAAAGTCAGAGGCTTCTGCCTGCAGCGTTGTCAGAAGCTCCGCTGCGCTGTCTCTCTCTCTCTCCCTTCTGGTATCCACTCCTGAGGAGTGGGTCCTGCAAGGGACAAAAAGGCTAAGCCCAAACTGCGTTTTCAATGGAAAACACAATTTGGGTGGCTGAGCCCTGCCATCCCACAGCACGTATAGGATGTGCTGTGGAGGGAGGGGCTAGCCTTTCCATTGAGTCCTATGGGCTCAATGGAAGATCTCGCCAGGGTGTTTTCTGAAACAGCCCTGGTGAGATCCCTAGGATGGGGGAACTGAGACAGGGAGCAGCACGCATGCGCGCTACTCCCTGCCTCACATGCAGCTCAACATGACTGCCGGCGTGCTGTTGGAGGACTCAGCTCTCCAACATCAAGCTGCCAGCCCAGCCTCTTCCCTGCTACTGCCCCTTGCCATCCCCCCCATCTGCTGTTCAGAGCGGGGGGGGGGGGGAGTGGCAAGGCAGGGCAGGGAAAGTGTTCTTTTTTTTTTAAATTAATTGCCTCTGCATCCTGCCTACGTGGAGGAGACCAGGACATGTGGGCAATTTTTAAAAAAAACCTAAATTCCCCCTCCCCCTTGCCTTCAGCCCGGGACGACAAGGACCACCCCGGAGCCAGCCGGTAAAATATCCCTTCCCTCTCCCCCTGTACCCCATAGACTTCCCCCTGCACCCTCCGCACCCCCATAGGCTCCCCCACACCCTCTGCACCCTAATAGGCTTTGCACCCCGCACCTTCCACACCCCCATAGGTTCCCCCCACATCCCCATAGGCTTCCCTCTCTGCACCCCCATAGGCTTCCCTCTCTGCACCCCCATAGGCTTCCCCCTGCACCCCCATAGGCTTTTTTTCCCTCCCCCCCTGCACCCCATACCCATAGGCTTTCCCCCCCCACCCTGAAT
>QEPC01013421.1:1013532-1037644 GCA_003113815.1 Sphenodon punctatus
TTAGGTGTGTTCACAATGATGGAAATGGGGTGCTTTTGAGATCCCGAGATGTATCTGTGAGTCTGGTGATTCATGGGCCTTGAAATTCCCTCCCAACACACAAACACACATGCAGCAGAGGGCAAAAATACTCCTTCAGAAGGGACTTCTGAAGCAGGGATTGGGGTCCCTTCAACATACATGCAGCAAGTCCATTCTTTCTGAAGCAGCATTCTTAACTTCTGCTGCGTGTGTGTGTGTCTTTGCTAAAACTGCTTGTAAGTGAGGTTTAAGGTTGTCTGCCTGCTTTTAAACCTGCCTAACCTAACTGAAATTGCTTGATTAAGTAATGTAATGTCCATCCAAAATTAACCCTTGGAACTCCTTGCTGCTGAATTATGCCGCCTACTGTTGCCCTGGCTCCGCCTACCGGCTCGCCGGCCTTACTGACCCTTCAACCTCAATGCCCACCAGCCACCCCTGCTCCTCTGTCACATGATGATCCTTCTTTCCCCCTGCTCCCCCTTCCCCCCAACTCCCTAGTTCTTTTTTAGTGTTTTCTGGGTGTCAGAAATAAATCAAACCTTGGATTTTTTGGAGAGCCCCAACAGTGCTACTCTGAACTATTTCCCTAGACCTTTCTTATATGCTTGGTTTTTGTCACAATTTGTTGCTGAATCTGAGCTTGTCAGATCCACCATCTCTGTTAGCCTCTACTGCTTTCAAGCGGGGTGAATTTATCCCCATTTCTTTCTAAAACTCCCCAACCAAAAAGCTAGTTCCTCATCATCCATAATCCTAATGGGTTCTCCCAACCCACCCCCTATAAAATCTGCCTTTTGAAACTCCTGTCATCCAGTTTGAATCAATTTTCTGCCTTTCCTCTCTCAGGCTACATTCACACCTGACATTCTGTGCATGTTTTGGCTCCAGGAAAGAATCCAGAAGCCAAAACATGAGTAGGTTCATTAGGTGGAAATGTCCCCCCTCCCCCCCCTTGGTTTTGTTGGCGAACATCCTGAAGATTGCAGAGTAGTGGAATTCCGTACTGCAATCTCCTAGATGATCACCGGCAAAGCCACACAGAGGGGCAGTCGCACAAGACGAACCCCGCACGTTTTTTTGGCTTCCTGATTCTTTCACAGAGCCAAAACATGTGCAGAACATCAGGTATGAATGTGGTATCAGTCTCTCTGGGTATTTTCAGATGTTACGAGATCACAGTCAACCACGCTCAATTCCGGGTGGTGCCTGTGATTTCGGCACGTCTGTTGGGGGAAACGGATGTTTCCCCCAGATGTTACCACAGCGTGGAATTACATTCACCACACGAGCGGCCGAAGCAGAGGGACCGGCGGCCNACGAGCGGCCGAAGCAGAGGGACCGGCGGCCGCCGCGTATTGAATGTAATTCCACGCCGGGGTGAACCCTGGCATCTCGTCAGGTCGGGCGCCACAGCCCGGGATCACCAGCGGGATCCCGGGCCGTGGCGAATCCGGCCCGATGCAGCAGCTTCATTGGCCCCGCCACCCGCCCATCTCCCCGGAGGGCGGGCAGCGGGGTGCGTGGGGGGGCGGGGCCGTGCGGCCGCACATTGCGCCGCGCGGCCCCGCCCCCTCCCAGATTCCCCACCGGGATCCCCCCGGCACGTCTGATATGGCGTGACAGGGTGATCCCGGCGGGGAATGAATTGGGTGATTTTGGTATGAGGCCAACGGGCCCCGTAACTTCTGAAATCACCCTCTGCTGCCTGCACATGTTTCTTCCCTCTGGTGGTTCTCTACTGCTCATGCCTCTGACTTTACTGAGTTTCCAAGAGACTGAAACAGCAGAACAGCTGTGGAGAACTAGTCCCATCCCACCAACCATGCTCTAAAGCTCTTTCATACTATTCCTCACTGAACATGACAGCATCCTAACCCTCACTGGGCATGCACAACCTTGTGGACACTCCCATTGACTTCAATGATTTCCTTAAATTTAAAACCATGAGACAGGATTTTAAAAATTAAAAAACCAGCATCACCAAGGAACACCTCTTAATTACATAACAACAGCAAACGTCAATGCAATATTTATTTATTTATTTATTTTAATGTAAAAATACATTTCAATAAAAATATTGAAATTTTCAAGATAACATCATTCATCTGATTTTAAGTATATTCATGTTACAACTCATTTTGATGAAAACATTACAATGACAACACTACAAAACCATAAAGAAAACTAAGAAATTATAAACAAAACGAAAAACTTAGTGCGTGTGTTACTAAAGGGTACTGTGATGGCACTTCGTGCTCGGAGGTGTTACTAAATCTGTCTGGACATTCTTCTTGAAATTATGAGCTTTTCCTTGTTGAAAGTTTAGAACTGAACGTCAAAAAGCATCTGGAGATCTTTCTTCCATGCCATTACTTTGGGTGAAAACAGACATGACGCTAACCACCCTTTAACCACCCTTGGTGGTTATTTATGCATGTTGCAGGGCTGTATTGGTGCCCTATGAAGCCCTCCAACATGCATAAATAACTGCCAAGGGTGGTTAAAGGGTGGTTAGCGTAATGTCTGTTTTTACCCTTTGTCCAATGCCTTCACAATGGGGATCCAGGTCTCTTTGAAGTTATTAAGCTTCCCATGAAGATCTGTGTGAAGTTTTTCCATTGAAAACATTAAAACAAGCCTCTTTAGCCATTCTTCCATCTGGAGCTCATTCTGGTCTTTCTAATGTTTTAGAATTATATTTATGGCAACTAAAAATAGCATTTTGCAAGATTGACTTTTTACCTTTAGATTCTCCCCCTTTTGTATAACCCCAGAAGGGCCACCTCTGGTCTAAAGGGAACCAGAGTCCCAGCCAGTCGGTTTACCACTCTCCATACCTTTCCCCAGAAGACCTGCAACTTCCTGCACCCCCACCAGCAGTGTATATAGTCCCCCCTCTCTCCGCAACCTCTCCAACAGAGCGCCTCGCCCCCTGGTCTCATATATCTTGTTCTGTTTGGAGTTAAGTAATACCTTGTGGTCAGTTTTATTTGTGCTTCTTTAATTTCTAACGAGGAGGCACAGTTATGCATGTGCTCCCAAATTATTTTTGCCTCCTGTTTCCCTAAATCCATCTTTAAATCTTTTACTCCATTTTTCAATCTAAGTGTTCCTGTTACTGTATAGTATACTTTTGAGTTCTTTGTATAGTCTCCCCATTCTCCCAGCTGTTTTACTTCTCTCAAACAGCAGCTTTTCAATTTTTTGTGGCTCCCTCCCATAATTGTCCCTATTTTGTTGGGCAGTGCATAAAACTTTTAATTGTAAATATTGAAAGGTATCCAATTTTTGCTGTGTTAATTCCTCCATCTTCTGTATATGGATAAACCTCCCCTTAAGGAATAATTGATGCATTTTAGTTATCCCTCTCAATCTCAAATTCTTCCTCAGACTCGGAGCCAGCTGCATTCCTTTGGCCTTGTCAATATCAATGGGAGTAAAGGGGGATTTTCTTGGTACAATTGTCTTTTTTTGAATTTTCATCCACATTTTTACTACCGACCCTACAAAGGGATATTTTTTGGTTGGAACTGTTTGACCCCCCCCTCAAGATCCAATATTAAGTTTTTTAGAGAATCCACCCGCATTGCATGCCTTTCTAATTCAACCCATTCCTGGGCATCCGACTCGTGGTACCAGTCTGGTAGCACACCCAGCACTGCAGCTTTATAGTACACTTCCATATCTGGCAAATTAATCCCTCCTTTATCTCTCGTTTTCATGAGAGTTAATTTTTTCATCCTAGGTTTCCTACCATTCCAAATTAGATTGTTCAGCAAGCAGTCACACTTCTTACAAAATTTATCTGGGCGTTTTATTGGTAAAGTACTAAATCTATATAGGATTTTTGGGAGTGATATCATTTTAAATAAATTTATTTTCCCCAGCCATGTCACCATCAAATTTTTCCAAGGTCTTACTTCTTCCAAATTCCTTAGTAAGGGGACATAATTTTTTTCATATAAATCCTTTGTATTTCTGGATAGAATTATCCCCAAGTATTTTAATCCTACCTTACTTATTGGAAAGGGAGACATTTTTGCAAGATGTTGTTCCTGCACTTTATCCCTACCAAATACCAGTGCGTATGACTTTTCTCTATTTATTCTGTACCCAGAGATTTCACCAAAATCAGTTAAAACTTTTAACAATTCTTTGCACGAACTCTCTGGATCAGAAACATAAAGAAATAGGTCATCTGCAAACAGAGATAGCTTTTGTTCTTTCCCTCCAATTTTCACCCCTTTAATTTTCTCATTTTGGCGAATCGCATTTGCCAATACCTCTAAAACAATATTGAACAGGAGCGGAGACAGGGGACATCCCTGCCTAGTTCCCCTCTGTAGCTCAAATATCTCTGAGAGTTCTCCTTTAATTACGATTCTAGATTGTGGCTTTTTGTATATGGCTTTGATCCATTTTAGGAAGTTCCCTTTAAATCCCATCTTTTCCATTGTGAGAAAAAGACAATCTATTTCAACCAAATCAAAGGCTTTCTCAGCATCTGCTAAGATTATGGAGGCCGGGGTTTTATTCACTTCTAAGTTATATATTATATTTATCGCCTTTCTTATATTATCTTTCCCCTGTCTCCCAGGGATGAACCCCGCCTGATTGATATGAATTACTTCCCCGATTATTGACTTCAGCCTATTAGCTAATATTTTTGCAAATAATTTGTAGTGTGAATTCAGTAAGGAGATCGGGCGATAGCTGCCACATAATTCTACTGGCCTGCCTGGCTTGGGGATCAGAGTCATCTTGCTAAGTAAAAATTCTGGGGCATGACTGCTTCTTTCCAAATATTACTAAATGTGTTAGCTAAGTGTGGGGCAAGTACCTCTTGGAAGGCTTGGTAAAATTTATTGGGAAAGCCATCCGGGCCACACGCTTTGTTTTTCTTTAGTGCGGCAATTGCCTCTAGGACCTCCTGTGCGGTTATTGCTGTGTCTAAGAAAGTCTTTTGGTCTTCATTAATCTGAGGAATTAAATCCAAAGCCTTCCTTTGCTTGGATTTGACTAGGTTGGCCAGTTCTTTTCTGGCTTTATTTCCAAATTCATAATAGTGGAATCTTATTTTTTGTAGTTGCATTTTTATTTTCCCCAGTTCTGTTATATTGATCACCTCCCTAGCTTTGAAGATTTCATGTTGCAGCTTTTTTGAGGGGTTTACTTTATTTTGGGCTTCCAGCTTTTGCAGCTCATTATATAAATCCTTATCATCCTGTCTTTTCCTTTTATCAATCTGTGCCTGCAAGGAGATGATTTCCCCCCTAATAACTGCCTTGGCAACTTCCCACAACACTCCTGGCGATGAGACTGACAGCTCATTTATTTCAAAGAACTCCCTTCTGTCTTTGAGAATTTGATCCCTGTTTTTCCCTTCATTTAAATTGAATCTTTTTAGCTGCCAATTTCCTCTGATTCTCTCTGTTTCCTTTGGATCCTTGAATATGGAAATGACCACATTGTGATCTGAGAGTACCACAGGTAGAATGAAACACTTATTACATCTTCCCAGCTCCATTTTTGAGCACAATACATGGTCTATACGGGAGTACATATTATGCACTGCCAAATAAAAGGAATATTCTTTTGCATTCCCATTTATGTGCCTCCATAGATCCTCCAGCCCCAATGCATGGAGCATCCTATCTATTTTCCTTTGCTCTGCCTTGAGCCCCACTCCCTTTGAGTGGTCTAGCCCAGATAAGATAGTATTTAAATCTCCCTGCAATATATTCCATCCTTTGGCTTCTTCCATCAATATGGAAGTGTTTTTTTAATAAAACTCCAGTTTGCCTTCATTTGGGCCATACATATTAACTAATGAGACTTGTAGGTTCCCCAGTTTACCAATGACACACAGAAATCTTCCCTCCTTGTCAGNCAGACTCGGAGCCAGCTGCATTCCTTTGGCCTTGTCAATATCAATGGGAGTAAAGGGGGATTTTCTTGGTACAATTGTCTTTTTTTGAATTTTCATCCACATTTTTACTACCGACCCTACAAAGGGATATTTTTTGGTTGGAACTGTTTGACCCCCCCCTCAAGATCCAATATTAAGTTTTTTAGAGAATCCACCCGCATTGCATGCCTTTCTAATTCAACCCATTCCTGGGCATCCGACTCGTGGTACCAGTCTGGTAGCACACCCAGCACTGCAGCTTTATAGTACACTTCCATATCTGGCAAATTAATCCCTCCTTTATCTCTCGTTTTCATGAGAGTTAATTTTTTCATCCTAGGTTTCCTACCATTCCAAATTAGATTGTTCAGCAAGCAGTCACACTTCTTAAAAAATTTATCTGGGAGTTTTATTGGTAAAGTACTAAATCTATATAGGATTTTTGGGAGTGATATCATTTTAAATAAATTTATTTTCCCCAGCCATGTCACCATCAAATTTTTCCAAGGTCTTACTTCTTCCAAATTCCTTAGTAAGGGGACATAATTTTTTTCATATAAATCCTTTGTATTTCTGGATAGAATTATCCCCAAGTATTTTAATCCTACCTTACTTATTGGAAAGGGAGACATTTTTGCAAGATGTTGTTCCTGCACTTTATCCCTACCAAATACCAGTGCGTATGACTTTTCTCTATTTATTCTGTACCCAGAGATTTCACCAAAATCAGTTAAAACTTTTAACAATTCTTTGCACGAACTCTCTGGATCAGAAACATAAAGAAATAGGTCATCTGCAAACAGAGATAGCTTTTGTTCTTTCCCTCCAATTTTCACCCCTTTAATTTTCTCATTTTGGCGAATCGCATTTGCCAATACCTCTAAAACAATATTGAACAGGAGCGGAGACAGGGGACATCCCTGCCTAGTTCCCCTCTGTAGCTCAAATATCTCTGAGAGTTCTCCTTTAATTACGATTCTAGATTGTGGCTTTTTGTATATGGCTTTGATCCATTTTAGGAAGTTCCCTTTAAATCCCATCTTTTCCATTGTGAGAAAAAGACAATCTATTTCAACCAAATCAAAGGCTTTCTCAGCATCTGCTAAGATTATGGAGGCCGGGGTTTTATTCACTTCTAAGTTATATATTATATTTATCGCCTTTCTTATATTATCTTTCCCCTGTCTCCCAGGGATGAACCCCGCCTGATTGATATGAATTACTTCCCCGATTATTGACTTCAGCCTATTAGCTAATATTTTTGCAAATAATTTGTAGTGTGAATTCAGTAAGGAGATCGGGCGATAGCTGCCACATAATTCTACTGGCCTGCCTGGCTTGGGGATCAGAGTCATCTTGCTAAGTAAAAATTCTGGGGCATGACTGCTTCTTTCCAAATATTACTAAATGTGTTAGCTAAGTGTGGGGCAAGTACCTCTTGGAAGGCTTGGTAAAATTTATTGGGAAAGCCATCCGGGCCACACGCTTTGTTTTTCTTTAGTGCGGCAATTGCCTCTAGGACCTCCTGTGCGGTTATTGCTGTGTCTAAGAAAGTCTTTTGGTCTTCATTAATCTGAGGAATTAAATCCAAAGCCTTCCTTTGCTTGGATTTGACTAGGTTGGCCAGTTCTTTTCTGGCTTTATTTCCAAATTCATAATAGTGGAATCTTATTTTTTGTAGTTGCATTTTTATTTTCCCCAGTTCTGTTATATTGATCACCTCCCTAGCTTTGAAGATTTCATGTTGCAGCTTTTTTGAGGGGTTTACTTTATTTTGGGCTTCCAGCTTTTGCAGCTCATTATATAAATCCTTATCATCCTGTCTTTTCCTTTTATCAATCTGTGCCTGCAAGGAGATGATTTCCCCCCTAATAACTGCCTTGGCAACTTCCCACAACACTCCTGGCGATGAGACTGACAGCTCATTTATTTCAAAGAACTCCCTTCTGTCTTTGAGAATTTGATCCCTGTTTTTCCCTTCATTTAAATTGAATCTTTTTAGCTGCCAATTTCCTCTGATTCTCTCTGTTTCCTTTGGATCCTTGAATATGGAAATGACCACATTGTGATCTGAGAGTACCACAGGTAGAATGAAACACTTATTACATCTTCCCAGCTCCATTTTTGAGCACAATACATGGTCTATACGGGAGTACATATTATGCACTGCCAAATAAAAGGAATATTCTTTTGCATTCCCATTTATGTGCCTCCATAGATCCTCCAGCCCCAATGCATGGAGCATCCTATCTATTTTCCTTTGCTCTGCCTTGAGCCCCACTCCCTTTGAGTGGTCTAGCCCAGATAAGATAGTATTTAAATCTCCCTGCAATATATTCCATCCTTTGGCTTCTTCCATCAATATGGAAGTGTTTTTTTAATAAAACTCCAGTTTGCCTTCATTTGGGCCATACATATTAACTAATGAGACTTGTAGGTTCCCCAGTTTACCAATGACACACAGAAATCTTCCCTCCTTGTCAGGTATAATTTTCTCTTCCTTAAAGTCTATATTTTTATCTAATCCAACAAGAACTCCTGATTTTTTTTTTATGAGCAGGAGAACAGTCTTCCTATTTTGGGGCTGGACATTCTTGCTACATCCTTCCTCAGCAAGTGGGTTTCCTGCAGGAAAAAGATACTTGCTCCTTGTTCCCCTATTAAATTTTGGACCCTTTTCCTTTTCTGGGGGGAATGTAGTCCCCTGACATTAAATGAGATTGTTTTAAACCCACTCATTGGACTTTATTCCTTTTTTTTTGATGTCTCAGTCTACCCCTTATCCTCTTTCTTTTTTCTTTACCTAGATTTGTTGCCTCCCTTCCCTTGTCTTTTCATGTATGAAGCCATTGTCTATGCAACACCTCTATTTTTTGCACACTTTCCTGCACACTTCAACTTTTATAAACATTTCAAACTTTAACACAAAATAAACAAACCCTCCTCTACTTCCTCTCTCCCCCCGCTCCCCTTGATCCTTACTCCTCTCCTTGGGAATTCGCTTGGTTACCGGCTCCTTTATGTTCTTCCCTTTCCTTGCTTCTTTCCAAGCCCGCCCCCTTCCCCCCCCTTTGTGATTTATATCCTTGTCTGCAAACCAACTTATTATCTATGCCTTGAGTTATAACCTTCTTCCCTGAGTATCAAGACCCCCCTCTTCCATCCTACCAGTTCATTCCCTCATAATGTCCATACCTTGAGATGTCCATACAGCTCCTGTATAGGAATCAAGACCCCCCCCTCTTCCTCTCTGTGAGTGCTTTCTCTCTGGGCAATCATCATCCCCTGCAGCACCTCTCCCCACTCTGTTTGAGCATCAAACCCCCCCTCTTCCACCCTGCCTTTTATTCCCCAACCTGGATTTTTGAACTGTTTGTGCTCAAATATCCATTTAATGGTGTTCCATCCCTTCTCCTTTCTGTAAAATAAGTTCTTAATCTGAGCTGCTTGAGGATGCAACTACACTGATCGTTTTTTCCTGCGTGTGAGATCATTCCTCTGCACTCTGCTGCCGCTCCTTGTCACCACTGGTATTGATAGCAGAAAGGCTTCTAGATCTTCTGTGGCATCAAAGATTTTTCTTTTCCCTTTGTAAGTGATCAGGAGTTGTGCTGGAAAAATGATTCTAGGACTGAGATTTTTTTCTAGCATTGCCCCAAAGAATTTGTTCCATCTCATCCTTCTTTTGATCGTTTGTGCCACATAGTCTGGCGGCATTCTAACTGGATTTTGCTGATATGTTAGCCTCCTTTTGATTCTAGCAGCTTGCAGCAGTTGATCTTTGATGTTGTATAGAGTGAACTTCACTATAATAGGGCGGGGGGGGGGGACTCAGAATCCTTCTGTCTAAGGCGCCCTACCCTGTGTCAATGCTTGGTTTGTGAAGGTGTTCCTTATCTGGGAAATTTTCCCTGATTATTGACCATATAATTTCATTCACATTCTCAGACCCCTCAGTTTCTTTTACCCCCGTGGATCCTTAAATTCACCCTTCTGGAGCGGTTCTCCAGCTCCTCGCATTTTTGCATTAAAAGGGCTGTTTCCTTTTTAAATTTATTTATGGCTCCATCAGCTTCAAGGGCATGATTCTCCAGAGAGGAAATTCTGCCCTCTGATACTTCTGTCCTTCTTGTCAGGACCTCAAGCTTTTTGTTCCCCTCTTCTATTGCCCTTTTAATTCTCCTCATTTCTCCTAACAGTTCTTTTCTCATTTGGAGAATCAGAAGTTTTATCGGGATCCCCTGTGTTTCTGCATCTGAATCGGAGCCAGTTGAATCTACCTCTCTCTCAGGGTTTACTGGTGCCCTTTTCCTACCGGCTGAAACTGATCCCCTCTCCACCAGCCCCGGGGCTTTCTTCCTGCCGCTGGTAGCCTTCTCTCGCTCTCCGGGACCTTCCCCCTCTCCCTGGATACAAGATCTTCCTGGGGATCCAGCCAGAGGGGATTCCTGCATCTCTAATTCTCTTTCCCAGGTTTGCTCACCAGAGTCAGAGGTGGCCAAGTCTTTGCCTGCCTCAGGGCTTCTTGGCGCCCTTTTGGAGCCACCGACTGCTTTCTCCTGCTGCTCAGGCCCTGCAGTGTCCTTCCATTGACAGAATCTCTCTAAAGCATTTGTTTGAGAGATTTTTTGCTTGGTCTTGTTCTTGCCTGGCATTTTGCTTCTTTTGAGGGTTTTTCTATTGCTTTTTGTTCAGTTTTTTGGCTTGTTTGTAATGGGGGTGCGGAGCTTGGGCTTTTCCCTCCTAGCAATCCCAACACATGCGCAGATCTCCTCAATATTTAAATATTAAGTACTGACATCCCCTCCCCCACCAAAGTGTCTGAAACTGTGAGTAAAAAAAATAAATTCCTGCAACTTTTCAACTGCTATAACACTTTTGTGTTTTGTCCAATTTGCATGAAATTTGAACAGGTTGTACCCCCTGCCCAAGCAACCCTGTCTGCTAAGTAACAGAAAATAGGATAAATGGTGCCAATTTTATAAGCAATACAATGTTTATGTTTTATGATGGAGAGTGCATCATAGTCTTAACTATGGAGTGGCTAACTGCCACTCCATAATACCAAAATAGTCAGAAGGAGTGGGTAGAATAATGGGAGGCATGATGAGCTGGTGAAATTAGGGATGTGCGAACACCAGGGGGGTCGGGGCTCAGCCCGTTCAGGGTTCGGCCGAACCTGAAATCATTCAGTTCAGCCTGTTTGGCCCGAACGGGTTTGGGGGGACAGTTTTCCCTCCCCCTCCAGGATGAGTGGGTTGAAGGGGCACCAGGGAGCACCTTCTCACCCCCTGCCCAGCCTCTTAATTTTTTTAACCCCCCATCCCCAGGGATTGCCCTACCTGGTGGTGCCGGGGCTCCGGTCCTGGGTCTGCTAGTGGTGGGTCCGGTTTGACCTGGAAGACCTAGTAGTGGGCTGAAGTGCTCCGGGGCGCCACCGCCTCCAGACCCGCCGCCAGACCCACCACCGCCAGACCTGGGGCCGGAGCCCTGGCACCACCAGATAGGGTGATCCCTGGGGTGGGGGGTCTAAAAGAATATATAATCACGAGGCTCAGCAGGGGGGGGAGATGCTCCCTGGCACCCCTTCCACCAGTGCAGTCTGGAGGGGGGAGGGAAAACCGGGTTCCTCCCTGCCCCCCGCCTGAACCAGTTCGGAACCTGAACTTTGTTCCTCTGGTTCGGGCAGAGGGTGGTTTGGATTCGGGGTGTTCATGAACGGTCCGAACAACCCAAGTTCGGGCTGAACCCCGAACTTCTGAACCACATTCGCAAATCCCTAGTTGAAATGACAGTCCTTCCTGCCATTCCACATCATCCCCTTTCATTTAACCCATTCCCTCATGTTCCCTGCTTGACATGTCATCAGCACCCAATTGTCCTTTCATTGTCACTTCACCTATTTATATCTCTTGGACTCTTCCTTGTCTTCACATCCCCTTCCTATCGTCCTCTCCTTGCTATTCCAGCCACTCCTCATGACTGCTCCCCTCTTTGTCATTCCACCCGACCCTTTCTCATTTAACTAATTTGCTTGGTTTCTGCATTTGTTATTCCCTGGAATAGGGTCACTTATAGTGCTCAGTCTTTGATTCCCAACGTTTCTTGTTTACCATAGATCATTTCATAGATCTGATTTTAGCAGATTGCAAGATATCATGGAGCAGCCTCTGCCATATTCTCTTTTTTGAATCTGTCAACCTTAGTTCCTTCTTTTGCATGTTGGCATGAGGTCTTGTACAATCTCTGAAAATCGGAGGCAATAGCTTCCTTGTATTTCAGACACTGAAGAAGCAAATATCTGTTTCAGACACCCCTTGCTGGATTTAGACTGTTCTTTGTCACACACACCTGCGGCTCATCCCCATTTTTTACCTCTAACTTGCGATCACTGATTCTACATACTTGGTGAGATTCTTTGTACTGCTCATTTTTCTATGGTGAAGTAGCAGATGAAAACAATAGTTTTGTGCAGGGATCTGTAGCATTCCACCTTGCAGTTTGTTTCAGTTTTTTGTATCATGTAAAGGCAGTAGTATCATATTAAGCAAGTAGTATCATCATAACTAACCATTTTGTACATTAATTCAGAACCAAGAGGAAACAGGGCATTTTCAGACGTTACGAGATCACGGTGAACCACGGTGAATACCCACCTGTGGTCACCGTGTCTCGAACGTCTGTTTGGAGGCCGCCAGATGTTCGCCACGGTGAATACCCACATGGGGTCAATTTGAACCACGCTTCCCAGGCTAGCCGGGGGAATGTCCCGGGAAGCGTGGTCAAAAAGATCCCCAGTGGGGACCAAGAAAAAGTCACGTCTGGCCGGTTGCCACGGCCCGGGATCCCCAGCGGGATCCCGGGCCATGGCGCTTCTGGCCTGACGTGGCGTCCGCACTGGCCCTGCCGCCCGCCCGTCTCCCTGGAGGGTGGGCAGTGGGGTGCGTGGAGGGGGCGGGGCCATGTGGCCACATGTTGCGCCGGGATCCCCCCGGCACGTCTGATATGGCGTGATGGGGTGACCCCGGTGGGGAATGAAAGGGTTGTTTTCAGCACGGGGCCAAGCGGCCCCGTAACATCTGAAAATACTCACATAAGCTCCCCTCACTTTATGGGAACCATTTCCTGCCTCTGGTGTGCTATTGATACAGCCAAGTGCCTTGCTTGGTGTTTAGGTTTTTGTCCTGTAGCAGATTAAAAGGGAAAATATGGTAGTGGGAGAATTTATAGGAATCTGTCTGTACAGAGTCTCTGTGCTAGTCTGACAGAATTTAGTTTTAAGAACTGATTGATAAAACATATTTTGAATGCTGTTGGATCACAGTCAATGGGGTCAAACACAGAGAAATAGGTCAAATCTGTTATGTGAACTTGAACTTCTCCATCACTCTCTCATTGGAGGAGTCTTCTTTGTGTTCATTCCAAGCTACCTTACATCCAGTTTACTTTACATTTACTAAGCAATGTCATTGATCCTTGTTTATCCAAAGCCCTTGTGTGAGCCTAAATAATTGCTCTCCCTTCTTGGTGTTTTTGCACTTGTGCACTTACATTCCAACAACTCCCGCAGACATCATTTAGTCAAACTATGCACATTTACATCTTTTAATCTTTTCTTTGTAAGATAGTCCCTCCAGCTCCCTAATTATTTTTGTGCTGCTCTCTGGAGTCATCCTAACTTTTCAGTAACTGTAGTGCTCAGAACAGAATGCAATAATACATGTGTGGTCACACCAGACATATAGAGTTCAACCCAGAAGATAATGAGAGTCTTGACACTTACTTTAATTGTAACTGTCTCAGAGTTCAGAGATAGCTACTATTACATCCCTGTTCCTTCATGTGATGCCCCTGTGTTCTCAACCCAAAATTATAGTGTTCTTTTTCTTTAAAAGTTTTGTTATATAGAAGATTCATCTGATTTGCTATTAATTGTCATCTCTTTTTTGCATTTCAGTATAATGTCTTATTAGTCTATGTCAAATACTGAAATATAGTTTTCACAAAAACTGGAAATGAAAATGAAAAAAAATCATTTTTGGTGAAAATTATGAGAATATTTAAATGAAATTCTGTCATTTTGACATTTCAGACACTTCTACATTTCAAAACTGGTGGTGAGATTTTGGCCATGTTCACATCTGACAGTGAAGCAGCTTGGAAACTTCCATTAGCCAAAGACGCATCAGGGGGAGGAAGGGAATGCCAGAAGGACCACTGGTGTGAATGGCGTTCCACGGCAATTTTACTTGCGAATGATAGGGCTCAAAATCCAGTCGCATCTTTGGTTCGTGGCAGTTTCCAAGCTGCACTGCCATCAGTTGTGAACATGGTATTTGTCAACAAAATCTGGCAAAAAATATAGATGTTTGTAACTTAATTTTCCATTGAATTTGTAAATGAGAATTTGAAACTTCCCTATGCTGTCTTTCTACTTTTTATCTGAATTTTATTTCCAAGGACCTTGTCTTCCTCTTTTCTAAGCTGGACCTTGCTTTGTTACGTCCTACCATAGTTCCCTTGTATTATTCATTTGGGCCTGTCCATGGTCCATGTGCAGACCAAACATACCTTTGTGTATGCACACATTATGGCTGCTTTGCTGCCTGACAGAGAAGGTGAGGCAGGAGCAGCAGATGCAGGTGGTGACATGGTGAGGAGGGAGGGAACTTTACCTGGAGCAACATGCAATCAAGGGTAGCTTTGGTCCCCATGAGTACACATGGGCCATTTTTACATGGATGCCCCACCCCCAGTAGCTCAGTGTTCGGGTGGGTGTGCGGCGGCGGGAGGGGAGAGTCCGTGTATATAGCTGCCAGTGGGTGGGGGGGATGGGTGTGCAGCAGATGTGCGCCCGTGTAAACCCCACAAGCGGCGGGTGTTTGTGCATGCGGGCTCCCACCGCACACCCACCAACACCCGCTGCACACCTATCCATACCCACCTCCACCTACCGAGTCCTCTGACAGAATGGACAGATGCTCCATGGGTGGAGATGGGTGTGGGTAGGTGGAGGTGGGTGAATGTCCGTATAAACGGGCACACACCCACCTACACCCGTCATGCCAAAACACTCACCCCACCCCTATCCGTGTAAAAACGGCCATACTTTGCATTGCAAATTCATTATTATGCTATGTATTCTCTTTTCCAGATCATCAATGAAGATCTTTAATAAGACAGGACATGACACCAGACCACATGTCACCCCATTATATATCTGCCTCCAAAAGAATACATTGATTTTGATCATTACTCTTTGTTTACAGTTGTTCAGCCAGTTTTAGCTGATGTGACTAAATTCCTACCTAAGTCGATTTGAATTGATTTTCAGTGTAGGATTCTGTGAGATGTGGTATTAAAGATTTCACTGCAACCCATTTATATTACATCTACTGAGTTTCCATCGACTACTGGTTTTATGATGCTGTCAAAGAAAGAAATCAAGTTCATTTCAGTGACGTAGGGATCAGGGTGCAAGTGAGTTCTGCTACACCAAGACCCTGGATGCTGAGGGGCCCCAGAGGGTCTGAGAAGGTGGATCTTCTCCATCTTCCCTTCCTCACACACACTTCCTCACTACCAGGCACTGGCAGGTCAGCTCCATTAGCCACTGGAACAAGTGCTTACCTGTATGAGCCCCACCTGGAGATGCACAGCATGCTGGGGGATGTAGTTTGCTTTAGACAGTGGGAGTTGGCAATGAGTGAGGCAGAACTATAACTCCCAGCAGGGCATGCAGCATGACCAAGTTTTGAATTAGAAAGCACAACACTCATTCTCTTAATGAGTGTCTCCATGTCAGAGATGAATAGGCCAGTTATCTCAGTGGGAAAGAGAAGCAACCTCAAGCCTTCCCTTTCAACCCACACACTGGGAAAGCAGGGATCTAAGCAAGTCCCAGCAGGATCTGAGAGCATCCTTGTCTCCCCACCCCCAGCAGCAACAGTCAGGGGAGCGTCCAGCCCCCCTAGGGGGCCCATAAAAGAGATCTGAGCCCAGGTCCTCCATAATCTTGCAATACCCCTGTTTCATTTTATAAGTTTTATTACCAAATACACTACAGTTAATAAATAAAAAGCTTTCCATTAAAGAGAACTTGCTCTTCTGTCCACCTTAATCTTCTGTCTATTACTACAAAGAGCCCTGAAGCCATGAACATGGCGCAGAATAACCAGTGGAGTAACTAAAGGAAGGCCTGGAGAATCTGTGTGCCCACACTGCTTAGGTCCCCCTGGTCAGATGCCCCCTATTCGTTTCTCCTTCTTCACCCTACTTGCTTATTCTCACCTCCTCCTCACCACCAAAGAAAGAGTGACATCCCACCTGTGATACCTTAGTGGTGCCTCTGGGAATAGCTGAGCAAAGGGTGTCATTTAGAGTTTGGTTAGCTGAATCAAAGTTTTCCTGGCATAAAGTTCAACTTCAATAGGTTACCAAATGCACAAGAAGAACGGAAGATTCACTGCTGTGCAGATCTTCCTGTACCGTGCAAATGGGATACATTACGGTTATTATGACGGCTTCAATAGTCCATGCTTGCAGCAGTGTCTGTCTGTCTGTCTGTCTGTCTAAAATGAAACATAAATGGTAACAAAATAATAAAATGAAAACAAAAAAGGTAAGTGCTGCACACTCCAATCATATACTCCTTTCTGAGACTAGCGTATAAAAAGTGAACACATGATTAATAGATTCTCCTGCAATTGGAATTTCTGACAGTGACTGAGGTGACCTCTCTCTCTCTCTCTCTCTCTCTCTCTCTCTCTCTCTTTATATATATATATATATATATATATATATATATATATATATATATATATATATATATGAATGATTGGAGTGTGCAGCACTTATCTTTTTTATTTTCATTTTATTGGTTGAAAACCCATCCATTTTCATGGGTTTTGTAATGACTCACTCCATTTTTGTTTTTGTTTTTTTAATTAAAAAAAAAAAAAGCCACTGTGCATGCGCGAAATCATCATCAGACCTTTCTGCGCATGCATTCCCTTTTCCAAAGTGGCACCAGCAATGTTGTTTCCATTTTGGGAAAGGGCCACACATGTACAGAATGGGCCTAGTGGCCATTTTTTTTACATGCACCGTGATTTGTTTTTCTTTTGGTTTTTTTTAAATTAAAACTAACACAAAAATTTAAAAATGGAAATGAATGAAAGCAAACATATGTTGTTTGCTTAGTCATTTGTTTGTGGAACATTAGTTACTAAAACAAATGGGGTTACATTTGTTTTAGTAATTAAGAAAATAAAAACAAATTTCACATCCCTAGGATGTGACCAGTCATAGTGAGGTATAGATTTTTGCCTCTCTTATTCTTTCTGCCATCACTCACTGAATAGAACACTTCTCCATACTCCACAACTCTATTTCAAATGTTTAAAATATGGCTGTCCCAGCCACAGATCTTTTCATGGAATACATTCGGACTGTGTTCCATTATTTTTTCTGGATTCTAATTCATTTTTCAGGTGAAGTTACTTAATTTGCTACTGACATAAAAGTCCCTGCATGACCTGGATTCAGGCAGCCTTGAAGAGTACACCTCCCACCCCCCACCCCCACCCCCCGGTTAATGATGACACCAGTCGGGACATTTGTAGGGGTGGGCAAACGCGGTTCGGATGTTCAGAGTTCGGACCGTACTCGGTCTGTTTGGACATCCGAACTGAATGTCCAAACCAAACTCTCGAACGACTGAACAGTTCGGTTGTGTTCGGATGAGTTTGGGGGCAGAAAAAACTTCTTTCTAGGGCCGAAACTTAGGTTTCAGTTTCGATTTCGTTTCCGTTTCGGTTCACTATTTTGGACTATTTGGCCAAGTTCGGCCAAACCAAACTCGGCTGAACCAAACCATTGAACCCGAACTCGGACTGAAATCTGGGAAAGCCCCTGGCGAGGACTTCATTACTCCGGAACTGTTGAAATCTAATCCCGACTGGTGGGCCAGTTTTTTGGCCCCCCTTTTTTCTTCAATAAACTCCTCAGGGGAAATTCCCACAGCTTGGCGTAATGGCATAGTGGTCCCAATGTATAAGAAAGGGGACCCCTCCCAGTCTGGGAACTACCGCCACATTTGCCTTTTAAGTATTGTTGGGAAATTGTATACCTGTTTTTTGCTGCAGAAATTGCTGGACTGGATGAATGAAAGTAACATCATAGAACCCGAGCAGGTACGGTTCCAGAGTGGGAAATCCACCCTGGATCAGATCCTTATCCTTTCCCTTCTTTCTAACAAATATATTGCCTGGCAGGGGAAGTTTTTCCTGTGTTTTGTAGACCTCTCCATGGCCTTTTATTCTATTAGTAGGGAAAGACTGTGGGATAAATTGAGTGTTACCTCGATTGATCAGCGACTGCTTTTCCTACTAATTAAGATACACTCTAGTAATTAAATTCGAATTCGCCCGGCACCCACTCAACCGCTTTCAAGGGGAGTCAATGTTGGCAGGAGTGTCAGACAGGGATGTCTGCTGGCCCCGGCATTGTTTATTTTTTTCTTAAATGACGTAATCTCCTTTTTGAAGAACTATGACACTCATGCCCTTAGGATAGGATCAAGGAGAGTGCCGGCCCTCTTGTATGCGGATGACATGGTTCTGATTGGGACTAAGGAGGGTGCTGCAGAGGTTTGGGGAATATTGCGATAAGGAAGGTCTGAAGATAAACTTTTCAAAAACTAAGGTCATGGTAATGGGGAGGCATGGGACTGGGAAAATTCATCGCTGGGTTATTGGGAACAACCTCATTGACCAAGTAAGTGAGTTTAAGTATCTGGGTGTAATCATCTCCTCCTCTCTGAGCTGGAAGCCTCACTTCAAGGCAGTGGTGCTACAATCAAGGAGCTCTTCAACTGCTATTCTTGGGTTTTACCATACCCAAGGGGGGAGATTGGCGCTGCCAGCTCTGCGGCTTTTTAGGGTCAAGGTCATTGCCCAATGTCTATATGCTTTCCCAGTTTGGGGTCTATCCTTTTTGTCCAGTTTGGAGCCTATCCAGAATCGGGTTCTCCAATCTATTCTGGGGGTTCCAAGCGGCACCCCCCAGGTTATTCTGAGGCAAGAAATGGCAAGCCCAACTGTAAGAACCCGGGCCCTTCAATCACTAATAGGGTATTGTGTGAAGGTAATCCTATTTCCCCTCCCAGGACAACTCCCTTTTGGCTCTGGCGGTGGGAGCGGAACTCCTTAGGACATGGGGTAGCCGGGTGAAGGGCGAAGTTAAGCTGTTGGGATTCTCGAGAGAAGCCCTGGGGTCTTTGGGCCCCAAGGAAGCTTTATCTCTCATTAAGAGGAGGATAATGGATAAGGAGCTACAAATGGAAAGGTCCTTGTTGTCTAGTCAGAGGGTTGCTCCTGATTATCCCTTGGGCGGTCCTTTGGTTCTGGGGAATAATTACCTTTACCTATGGCAGGACTTCAATCAACGTAGGGTTTTTACCTGCTTTCATTGTAATGTTTACCCATCTGCCCTGCTAGAAGGCCAATTTAGGGGCATCCCCAGAACAGAAAGATTCTGTCAGCTATGCGATCTACAGGAAGTAGATTCCTGCAAGCATGTCTTCCTCCATTGCACAGCCTTGAAAGGGCCCAGACATACCCTGTTGGACAGATATATCCAGGTCTCTCCTGATTCAGGGGCCTTGGTAAGGAGATTTCTCAATGGAACAGACTCTGTGCTCTCTAGGGTGGTGCCTAGATTTTGTCAAATCTTCATACACCTGAGAGTAGCCCAGTCGGCCGACTGCGTGGGTGGGGTAGTATAGGTCGATGGCTGATTGTTGTAAGATTTACAGGGTTATTTCTTGTTGTAATGTGTATTTGATGTTTGCTTTTCTTGTCTTGTGATGTATTTGTCATATTGGTTTTTGTAACAGCCTATGGATATACAATAAATATTATTATTATTATTATAACCTGAACTCGGAGTTCGAACCGAATGACCGAACAGCCGAACCGCATTCTGTTAGCCCATCCCTAGCCATTTGACCTGAAATCTGAGTGTCTGCAATAGTAGTTTGTTGTAGTATAGTTCAGAACTCATTACAGATTGTAATCTCTCCCCTTTTGTTTATGGGCACCTGAGCACAACTCTTCTTACTTATAATCTCTTGAAACTAGCTCCACTTCTACTCAACTACAGCAGTTTCTTACACTAAAATATAATGATTTGAAATGGTTCAATGTATTTTTAGCTGCCTTTTCATTTAAATGATTTGCATTAATGGATTCAGGATCCAGAGAGAGAGAGAGGGTATTTTCAGATGTGACGAGATCACAGTGAACCACAGTGATTACCCACCTGTGGTCACTGTGCCCTGCACGTCTGTTCGGCAGCCGCCAGATGTTCGCCACACTGAATACCCACATGGGGTCAATTTCAACCACGCTTCCTGGGCTCCCGGCGGGAAAATCCGCAGAAGCTTGGTGAAAATGATTCCAGGCGGGCATCAATAAAAAGTAACATCTGGTCAGCTATCACGACCCAGAATCCCCAGCGGAATTCCGGGCCGTGGTGAACTTGGCCAGATGCTGCGGTGGCATTGGCCTCACCACCCGCCCATCTCCCCAGAGGGCGTGAGGTGAGGGAGCATGGAGGGGGTGGGGCCGTGCAACTGCACATTGCACCGCATGGCCCCGCCCCCTCCCTGATTCCCTGTCGGGATCCTCGGCACGTCTGTTTGCCGTGCCTGGGTGATCCCGGCGGGGAATCTCTGGGTTGTTTTCGGGACTGGGCAAAGCCACCCCGTCACATCTGAAAACACCCAGAGAGAGAGAGTGGGAGCGCATTATGTGGTCACCCAATATTTTTATACCAACCAAGAGCCTTAAACAGAGGGGCTATAAGTACTAGTTGAACATTTTTCTTGTGGTGTCTTTCATCTCCTTTTGTATTACATAACATGCCTTTGTCACAAGATGATTTCCTTGTTTTTCAGAATTCAAATCAGGTGTACTCAGTTATATCTGATACAATTTGAATGCATGTAGTAATTCCTATTAAACATTTCTGTTCAGGTTAAATAATTATTCTAAGCTGTATTTTAGTAACTTGATGTCACAGACACATTGAACACTGATTCAGCAGCCCAAAGCCAAAGGAGAGATTTCCAAAACCAGTGTGGTTTGCCTTCTTTCTGTGACTGTGTTTTTCAAAACGGATTAGATAAAGGTAGGGTGAATGATGACAAGAGGGACTGAAAATAGGAACATGCTCATTTAAACTATCCTGCCAGCCAAGCTTCCATCCTGACACTGTCAACTCTCATCCTGTTAATCCTAATGGCTTTTGAACGTATACTTGAATAAGCAATGTAGCCATTATTAGCTCACATTTTCTTGCCAGATAATGTTGTCCCAGAAGAGAACATGCAACCAGAAGGAATACTTTTGGCTTAATGCATTTTGCAGTCTCGTATATCAATTGAGGACCATGTCTTGTTGCAAAGAATTGATTTCCACCTGAGCGGGCAGAATCAATGGATCAAATATCACACCATTTACTTCATGAACAGTAGTTGTGTCTTCTTTATGAGTCTTGTGCTTATGGATTACTTTTAGCAGTTCTTTTACTAACTCTGTTGCAGCTGATAAAATGGAAGGGGGGAAATGGTTTAAAAAGAGCTAAAAATTAGCCAGACAAAATAATATGTTTTTTAAAAAAACACCACTATTTAGTTTCTTGTATTAACTGTTACAGAAGAATGTCATACATTATTGTTAGTTTTATAATCCATTTTTAATTATTTTTTTTAGAAAAATAAGATAAGTAATCTTCAAATAAGAGGAACTGTTTTTGTCACATATATACAGAAAAACAAATAGCAGCATCTTGAATATAACCAGCTATTTTTAGTAGCCTGAGTCTCCTGGGATCTGAATGTGCATACCAAGTAAGGCCATTTTATTACCCTGACTAAAATTGCTTGCATTTTTAAAACTGTCATGCCATTTCATACCTCTTTGATAAAACAGAATGATATATTTTTAAAATCTCTGACTTTAAGTATCATAATATCTGTTACATTGTTCTAATACAATGAGAAGGTTCGAGTTGCTGTGGTGCTGTACATGCTAAATTGTTTGAGCACAAAGAAAGAACAGGAGAAGGTGCAGTAAAGATAAGTATTAATAGCTTCATTATCAAGGAATAAGAGCTAGAGAATAAAGGCTAATATTATCATGATCCATTGCAAGATCTTGTGCACAATGTGTAAGAAATCTATGTTTGTCAGGAGTCTCATCACATGAGCAACACAAGAACAAGAGCATGATGTGAATTTAATTTGATGAGCTGTGCTGCTTTAACTGTTTCATTTTCAGACACACTTACTGGGTTTGCATGAAGAAAACAAACCAATAACACACTTTGTTGGATTCAGGAAAGGACAGTGAAAAAAACAAACAAACAACAGATATCTGGTGTTGCATATATACTATATTCACAGAAAATGTTAACTCTTTTGAAAGAGATGTGGACAACATACTACTATATTACAGCTAAATGAGTTCTTCAGCTGAAGAAGGAGAGCTCATGATTTTGGTGTTGGTGTTGAGTTAAAATCTCCTTAAGCAATTTTAAAGTAGTTGAGGATCAAATATTGCAGTATGCTACTGGGAAAACCTAGCTCAGGTTTGTGGGGAAAGTGCACTATTTCCAAACTTGCCTAAGTGCATGGCATCTGGGCAGAAGCCAAAGTAAACCTCAGCTGAATCCTGTCCTTTTCATCTTCTTAACCTCTATAAGGAGACTCAGTGGCAGGAATGGTTCACTTACTGGACAAATTGAACACCTTGTTCAGGGTAATGACCTTCTGGAAGTAACACAAGCATCCATATGAGTTTTGTAGTATCCCAAAGATTCACACAAGGAATATTTGAAGTAAGGAATATTTCAAAAGCCATGGGATATCATTCTCAATAGGTCAGGGCTGGGGAATTATTTGTTTTATTTATTTTTATTTTTTCAAATTTCCTACCCTGCCCTTCCCACCAAAGGCAGTTCAGGGCAGCTTGCAACATTAAAATACAGAGTACAAGATAAAACATAACCCATCAATACAAGAGCAACACCCTACAACCCTACACCACCACCACCACCCACCCCTGTCCACCCCAACCCCCCAGCCTCCTAAATCACCCTTATGCCCCACCACTCCCCCATCCTAACCTAACCCCCACTGCCAAACCCCCTTGTGAATAATACTGTTTTGCACTGCCCCCTGAAGACTCTCAAACACTTTACGGATCACCCTAAAACAAATGGATTCGCCGTGGGAAACCACAGACATCATAAGTGTAGAACTAAAAAATAGCACTTTCCCCCTGTCTAGCAGCTGGTCTGGTTAACCATGAAGATATCTGATACCATTCAGATTACCTGCTAGATAGGAAACTGCTATGGTGGGATGGTAGGGTTGGAGCAAGCAGCAGAGGGGTGGGAAGGGGAGAGACTCACCTCATCAGGAAGATTCCTAGGGGAGGGTGATGGCAATGACTGTCCTAGCTGACCTGAGCCTGTTGGAGTCCATGCCAAATTCCTCCACAGGCCCCAAACCTGGAAGTGACCCTTTTGGGTCTGTTCCATCTGGGCTTGTCCATTCTCTCATAACATAATGCATGCACTCCTCGGCATACACGGGCTACTGAGGGACTGAACAGGCCCAGAAAGATGCAATCAGAAGTGACCAAAAGGGTCACTTTTTGGTTTGGGTCTTGTTGGCCCTCCAGAAGCCCAAACAGGTAGCCAAGAGGCCCAGGCTATCTGGAACAGCTACTGCCACCCCCAATGATCTTTCAGGTCAGGTAAGTGCCAGCTCCATCCCCAGTGTCAGGGTAGGACGGGGAAGGAGACAAGGGGGGGTAGGCGACCTCGCTCCCTGTGGTACGATAGGCTCCCGGTATTCCCCTCAGGTTGGAAGGTGGGCTTTCCTCGAAGTCTACGAGGCAACCCGTGTCATCATCGGGGGGGAGAGAGGTAGTGCCAACCAGAGTAGGGAGAGGGAAAGTCAGCCTTACACGCAGGAATGTCAAACCACTCAGGGGGTCCCTCACCCAGGTGCAGGCCTCGTGAGGGGGAGAGTGCTCCAGGTGGCTGGAAGGTAGGGCCGAGGGAGGAGTGCAACCCTGGACCAAGGAAGGAGGAGGGCGGGGGGGGGGG
>QEPC01013421.1:1060971-1071800 GCA_003113815.1 Sphenodon punctatus
ACTATTAACTAATAACTATTCTAAATGCTATGAACTAAATGGATTAAGTACACACTACTCTTACAAACACTAAAACTAAATCACTAAATGCTATCTCTAGCACTAAACTAACTCCTACAACTGTCTACTATCTCTAACCTTCTCTCTCTCTCTCTCTATATATATATCTCTATCTATCTATCTATCTATCTATCTATCTATCTATCTATCTATGGGATGGGGGGGAAATCACAAACAACACAAACAACCCAAGGACGGGTACAAAATTTAAATGAAACCTAAATCAATCTAATAATCCTACTCTAAATGAAATAATGGGGGAAGGGAATCCTGGACGGAATATAATATATGGGAGGGGGAAAGGATTCAATGGAGGGGGGAGAGAGGAAGGAAGACTGAACACAGGGAACACAGGGGGGTAAAAACAAAAAACCCACTAAATCTGTCTAAACTAAGCTAAATAAATGAATGAGAATATGGGGGTAGATGAGTTGGATGGGTGAAATGGGAGGAGGATGGCTGAACTCGGGTGCCGGGAAATGTTGGGCGAGAGGGAGCCTTCTGAAATGCCTGCTGTTCAGGAACAGTGACTAGCTCAGAAGGTATTGGGAAGGGGGGAGGCAGACAGTTTTGTTTCTTGCTGTGCCCACCTCACCACAAGCCCCATTGGCTCCGTCCAGCCTAGCCGTGGCCAATCGCAGACTGCCAAGCCAGTGGTCTGAGGCAAAAAGGGATGGTGATTCGACAGGCTGGCTGCTACTGCAAGTCAGTCTCCACCCTCCACCCCTGGTGCCTGGAAGTCTGCTCCTCAGCTGACTACTTTTGGCCTTCCAGTGACCTGACAGTAGACCACGTTTTAGCCACCCGAACTCAACCGAACGCAATCTGAACTGATCAAAGTGTTCGGCCATTTTGACGTTTGGAATTGAGTTCGGTTTGGTATATTTGTGTTCGTGTTCTGTCGTCCAAACAGGCTGAGTTCGGGCCATACTCCGAACTTCCAAACTGCGTTCGCCCATTCCTATAGCAAAAAGAATGTTGGTGCTTTGCAATGGAGGGTGCAACACACCTTAACTATTAGCGTGCTCATGTGCTCTAATAATAGGAACAATCATCCCAGTTCTCCATTGTGTAGGGATTACACCCTTATTATTAATGGATGTGAACAGTAGGGATGCTCGTGTTTGGTCATTTGGTTCGAAAACCGAGTTCGGTTTCAGTCGTTCGGTTGAGTTTGGTTCGGTCAAACATTTGGGGTTCTGGGCCTGGAGTGGCTGATTCTTGAAGCGGTGGAATGACAACTCCCCGTAAGTGGAACGACAGCCCCAGAACCCTGACGATGAGTCCTGGGACTAGAGTGGCAGCTTCTAGATGATGTGGATAGATAGCCCTCCCTGCCTGGAACGTAGTCCCCAGAACCATGACGTTGGGTCCTGGGACTGGAGTGGTTGGATGTTTCTTGATGTGGTGCAATGATGGCTCCGCGTGAGGTGAATGACGGCCCCGGAACCCTGATGGTGGGTCATCAGACAGGAGTGGCAGCTTCTGGATGAAGTGGAATGACAGCTCACATGTGGAGGGTCCTAACTACTTATTTGCTTACAGCATGGCCCAGGGACAGCCAGCTCTGCTCCTGTTGGACACAGACGGCTATTTGGACTCAGAGGAGGTATCCAGCATCATCACTGAGGCAGGTGAGGAAATAGTTAAGAGGAGCTTCCGGGCTGGCTGGCATGGGTGGAGCAGCGGTAGAGGCCTGACCAGGGCTTGGTGGCTGGCAGCACCACCACTCGGCCGGGCATTGCAGGCTTGGCTCGTACTCAATTGTACTCTAGTAGCTCTACTGCCAATTGGTCAAGCCTTGCCCGGTGGTGAATCATGTGGACAACCAGTAGCGGACATTGCAGTGCCTGGCCTCAGAACCTGTGGCACAGCAGAGGCGGCATTGGTTGCAGCAGCAGACATTGGATTGCCCTGTAGCAGAACCCATGGTGGCACACCAGAGGTGGCATCGTCAGCAGCGGCAGACATTGGATTGCCAGTGCACAGTACCTGTGACACAGCAGACAGCAGCAGCAGAATTTGCCTGTGCTCAGCACCCATGGAGCCAGGATGGTAGGATTTGCCAGGGAAGAGCTCCCATACAGCAGCAGATGGCAGCATCAGGATTGCATGGGCACATTTGGATTGGCCAGGGCAGAGCACCCATGGACCAGCAGACAGCAGCAGCGGGATTACTAGGCCAGTGGGGCACATCATCCAGGGTTGTCAAGGCAGGCAGACAGGCACCTTGGCATGAGAGGCAGACAGGCCAGGGCTTCAGATTTGCCCACAGGGTGGGCAGACAGGCACTTTGGCATGATCATGGGAAGGCAAAATGAGGCAGGCTTTGATCTTGGCCCCCCTGGGCGGGAGGGTGGGCAGGCAGACAGACAGGCAGCGTGGCATGATAGGCAGGCAGACTGAGGCAGGGTTTGAGCTTTGCAACCTGGGCGGGCAGACAGATAGCGTGGCATGAGAGGCAGGCAGACTGAGGCAGGGTTCGAGCTTTGTCCACAGGGCGGGCAGACAGGCAGCATGGCATGAGAGGCAGTAGGGAAGGCAGGCTGGGACCTTGGCAGGGCAAACTAAAAACTTCTAAGGACTGTATATACCAACCCCAAATACAATTGCCAACTTATAGGTGTTAGGGTTTCGAGGCAGGGGGCGGGGAGGCGAGGGGGTGGGGCGCGGCGGCACAGCCCCGGGCAGGGGGCCGCGGCGCAGGCTCCGCCGCCGGGCCCCCCAACAGAGCCCCCGCCTCTGCCGCTTCCCCAGGCCCCGCCCCTGCCGGCGCCCGCGTGCTCCCCGGGCGCCGCGGGGCCAGAGACCACGCCCCCGCGCTTAGCACGTAGCGTAGGAGGGCCCCCGCCCCTGGTGCGACGCTCGGAGCGATTGCGGGCGCGCACAGGGGCGGGGCCTGTAGTATAAAGCCCAGCGCCGCCAGAACGGCGGCGCTGGTGATTTGGGAAACCGGCCGAGCGCTTGGTGTGTGACTGAGCGGCTTGATTTACCCCAACGGTGCTTGCAGCGTGAGTGTGGAGCCCCGGCGTTTGTGGACCCTTCCTTGATCTCCCTGCTGTAAGTGTGACGCGAGTGAAGCTGAGAGTAAGGAGTGTGAGTGTTTGTTGTCCCCTTCCTCCCCCTTCTGAACCTTCTGACTTTGGGATCCTAACTTCTGTGTGTGTGCCCCGCTACCCGTCTCCTGTGGGGCCCCGGTGCCTACCCCCCCACGGGGAGTACCTACCCTTCCTTCCTAACCCCGTGCCCAGGACAATTGTAGTAACGTGTGCGTGTGGGGGCTGGCTCTGGAAACCCCACTCAGTGGCGCCCTATGATGATAGAGGCCTGTTCTCCCTAATCGGAGGTAACGGCTACCACTCTAACCTGACGGGCAATAGTCTACGAGTGTTCCTGACCCTGTGTGGGGTGACCGTGAGCCGAGTGCGAGGGAGAACGAGCCGAAGGACCCCCTCCGGTGACAGTAATCACCAGCCACCCCTGGCCCCGGTACGGGCTTGTGACACCATGGATGTGGCCACCGAGATTTCAAAGCTGGTCCATGCGGTCCAGTCATTGGCCATGGAGGTTAAGGATCTACAAGCCCAGCAAGGGGACCTAGCCACTACGGTGGGCCAACTCCAGGGCACGGCGGCTCCGGTGGCCGCCGCAGCCTCACCTCCCCGGGTCGTTGGACCCTTTCCGTTCCAACCCCGAGAACCCAAGGGTCCCCAGATTGAAAAATTTGTAGGGGATCGCCATGCCTTCCAGGGATTTATGGCCCTATGTCGGCTCACCTTTAAGGTGCAGCCCGCAACTTATCAGACCGAGGAGCAAAAAGTTGCTTTTATCATCGGCCATCTGGGGGGCATGGCATTGGAGTGGGCTACCACCCTGCTAAAAAGCGATAGCCCACTCCTATCCCATTATGCCGACTTTGTGAAGGAATTTTCCTTTTTATTTGACCATCCTCATCGGGCTCGGGATGCCGAAGCCCTGATCCTAAACCTTCGACAAGGGAAGGGAGGGGCCCTAGAGTACATCACGCAGTTCCAGCAATTGGCGCTGGAGCTGCGATGGCCCAACAGCGTCCTCAAGGTGATGTTTCGCCGGGGACTTGGGGAGGAGATTAAGGACCAGTTAGCCCTAGTGGAAGCCCCTGCCACCTGGGAAGCCCTCGCCAATTTGGCCCTACAAATCGAAGAACGATTATTAGAAAGAAGGCGGGAGAAAAGGCAAGAACCCCGCCTAGTGCCCTCGAGGCCCTTCCTCCCCGTAAATGCCCCTAAGGGGTCGGACCCCGAGCCAATGCAGCTAGGGGCCTCTCGAGGCCCACTGTCTCGTGAAGAGCGGGAACGCCGAAGGGCGTCCCGCTCATGCTTTTATTGCGGAGAACCTTCGCATTTCATTAGTGAGTGCCCGGCCTTGCCCCCATATAGGCGGGAGGCGGGAAATGCCCGGGGCCGAGGCGGGCAGGGGCCGCCTCGTCCCACAAGCTCTTAAAAAACCCTGATAGTCCCGTCCCGCAGGGCCCTCATTTTCGAATTCCCGTAACCTTGAGCCTACCCCACCGGAAGTCGCTCGTTGTGTGGGCCCTGGTGGATTCCGGAGCTTCCGGAAACTTTATCGATCGCCATTTAGCCACCCAATGGGCAGTCCCCACTCAACCCAAACCACTACCGGAGATAGTGCATTCTATCGATGGCTCTCCACTCGTCTCCGGCCCAGTCATCCGGAGCACCGTCCCCCTGGAATGTGCCATCGGGGCGCATTACGAGCTCTTATCCTTCGATATCGTGTGTACCCCCCTCTTTCAAGTGGTCCTTGGGGCGCCGTGGCTCCAGCGCCACGACCCACGCATAGTGTGGTCCGTCAAACAACTATGGTTCGAGGCTCCCACCTGTAGGCGTATTTGCATCCGCCCCAGCCCCGGATTGGCTCGATGTGCAATAACTACAGCAATTCCCCACGAGGAAGACGCCGAACTCCCAGCAGCCTATCACGACCTTCAAGATGTCTTTAGCAAGACCCAGGCCACCGAGTTACCACCACGTCGCCCATACGACTGTCCTATCGATTTAGTACCTGGGACGGAACCGCCATTTGGACGGATCTACGCCCTAGCGGGCCCCGAGTTACAAACCCTCCGCACCTACCTAGATGACAACCTGCGTCAAGGATTTATTCGACACTCCACGTCCCCAGCGGGGGCCCCCATTTTCTTTGTAACGAAGAAAGATGGGGGCTTACGACCATGCGTGGATTATCGAGCCCTAAATAATATAACGATTAAGAATCGATACCCACTCCCCCTTATTCCAGAACTGCTGGATAGGCTACAGGGGGCCCGGGTATTTACGAAACTGGATTTAAGGGGGGCTTACAATTTACTGCGAGTGCGTGCGGGCGATGAATGGAAGACCGCGTTTCGTACGCGATATGGGCTGTTTGAATACTGCGTGATGCCCTTCGGGTTGGCAAACGCCCCCGCTACCTTCCAACATCTGATCAACGACATCTTCCGAGATATCCTAGACATTTACGTGGTGGCGTATTTAGATGATATTTTGATCTATTCCACTTCCCTCGAGGAACACGTCCACCAAGTACGCGAAGTTCTGCAACGCCTACGGGCCAACAAACTATATTGTAAAAGGGAAAAATGTTTTTTCCACCTGACCACTGTTAGTTTTCTGGGGTTCATTATTAGCCCCCAGGGGGTGATGATGGACCCCCAAAAGGTAAAGGCGCTGCAAGATTGGCCCCCACCCAAGGCGGTAAAACCCCTTCAGCGCTTCTTGGGCAGCGCCAATTACTATCGACACTATATCCCCAATTACGCAGAAGTCACCGCCTCCTTGACACAGCTACTAAAAAAGCAGCAAGTGTATCACTGGGGAAAGGAACAACAATGGAGCTTCCAGTTCTTAAAACAAGCCTTCACTTCAGCCCCACTCTTGCAACACCCCGACTTCGAGAGGCCCTTTTGTGTGGAAGCCGACGCCTCGGGACGAGCCATAGGGGCAGTGCTTTTGCAATCTCCGGACGAGGCGTGCACTCCCCTCCCATGTGCCTACTACTCCCGGCAACTCACCCCTGCCGAACGTAATTACTCCATTCTAGACCGTGAACTTTTAGCCATCAAAGCGGCTTTTGAAACCTGGAGACACTACCTAGAGGGGGCACGCCATCCCGTGACAGTGATCACGGACCACAAAAATCTGACATATCTACAAACAGCCCATATCGCCAATGCCCGACACGCCCGCTGGGCCTTGTTTTTTGCCCGCTTTGATTTTCGAATACGTTACCGACCCGGCCGGCTCCATGTGCTAGCCGATGCACTGTCTCGCTATACCGAGGAACACCTTCCAGAGCCACGCGCCTCTGAGCGAATTTTGGAAGAACGAACCTTCGCAGCGACCTTTGTATCCCTCGACGAACTTCGTGCTGCCACCCAACGCGAGCGTGAGTGCAGCGAGGCTCCTACGGACCCACTCCACGAGGGGTTACAATGGCATGATGGAAAGATCGTCGTTCCCTCCGCCTGCCGTCCCCAAGTCCTGTGGGCTCACCATGAGGGTCCAACAGCGGGCCACCCGGGAAAAGAAAGGACCCAGCAGCTTCTACAACGCTCCTTTTGGTGGCCAACCATGAATAAGGATGTTCAGCGACATGTAACTAAGTGTATTATTTGTGCCCAAACCAAGATTCCTCGCCGTGCCCCAGCCGGCCCGTTGCAAATCCTTCCCCTGCCCCAAGGACCCTGGCAGCGAGTGGGCCTAGACTTTGTTGTGGAACTACCCCCCTCGCGGGGATACACGACCGTGTTGGTAGTGGTGGACCATCTTACAAAGATGGCCCACTTCATCGCGTGTAAGGGACTCCCTTCCGCCAAACGTACCGCCCTTTTATTTCTTCGCCATATCTTCAAATTGCATGGGTGCCCCCGGGAGATCTTTAGTGATCGAGGCACCCAGTTTACATCACGTTTTTGGAAGGCCCTGTTTCGATCCCTTCAAGTGACACTCCACCCTACCACCGCCTACCATCCCCAAGCGAACGGCCAGGTGGAGCGGGTGAACCAAAACATGGAGCAGTATCTCCGATGCTATGTTAACTATTTACAAGACGACTGGTTCGCTTGGCTCCCCCTGGCCGAATTCGCGTATAATAATGCCCCTAATGCCTCCTTAGGGAACTCCCCGTTTTTTCTGACATACGGGTTCCACCCGCAACCAGGGACGATTGAAACTCCTTCCGTCACAGTACCAGCAGCCGGAGCCATGGCCCACAAGATACACGAAGCCCAGGCGGTGGCTCGGGCGGTTTTGCAACAAGCTCGCCAACAATACAAGAACCAAGCGGACAAACATCGACGGGAAGCTCCACCGTTTCAAATAGGCGATTTAGTTTGGGTCGATCGGCGTCACTATCCGTCGCCCCGTCCCACCGCAAGGCTAGACGTCAAGTTTATCGGACCATTCCCCATTATTCGGAAGATTAACGAAGTTACTTACACAGTACAACTCCCTTCCCATCTCCGAATACATCCAACGTTCCACGTATCCCTGTTAAAAAAGGCAGAACCAACGCACCAGACCGACAGAAGGCAAGCGCCGGGCCCCTCTATGATTACGGCCGCCGGCCCCGAATATGAAGTGCAAGCAATTCTCGATGCAAAACGAATTCGAGGGCGACTTCACTATTTGATTGACTGGGTAGGTTACGGACCCTCAGAACGTTCCTGGGAACCAGCCCCCTATGTGTCAGCACCCCAATTAGTTCGCATGTTCCACTTAAAACACCCCCTTAAGCCCGGCCCTGTGGGATTCCGGGGCCGGTGGCCTCGGGGGGGGGGTACTGTTAGGGTTTCGAGGCAGGGGGCGGGGAGGCGAGGGGGTGGGGCGCGGCGGCACAGCCCCGGGCAGGGGGCCGCGGCGCAGGCTCCGCCGCCGGGCCCCCCAACAGAGCCCCCGCCTCTGCCGCTTCCCCAGGCCCCGCCCCTGCCGGCGCCCGCGTGCTCCCCGGGCGCCGCGGGGCCAGAGACCACGCCCCCGCGCTTAGCACGTAGCGTAGGAGGGCCCCCGCCCCTGGTGCGACGCTCGGAGCGATTGCGGGCGCGCACAGGGGCGGGGCCTGTAGTATAAAGCCCAGCGCCGCCAGAACGGCGGCGCTGGTGATTTGGGAAACCGGCCGAGCGCTTGGTGTGTGACTGAGCGGCTTGATTTACCCCAACGGTGCTTGCAGCGTGAGTGTGGAGCCCCGGCGTTTGTGGACCCTTCCTTGATCTCCCTGCTGTAAGTGTGACGCGAGTGAAGCTGAGAGTAAGGAGTGTGAGTGTTTGTTGTCCCCTTCCTCCCCCTTCTGAACCTTCTGACTTTGGGATCCTAACTTCTGTGTGTGTGCCCCGCTACCCGTCTCCTGTGGGGCCCCGGTGCCTACCCCCCCACGGGGAGTACCTACCCTTCCTTCCTAACCCCGTGCCCAGGACAATTGTAGTAACGTGTGCGTGTGGGGGCTGGCTCTGGAAACCCCACTCAGTGGCGCCCTATGATGATAGAGGCCTGTTCTCCCTAATCGGAGGTACGGCTACCACTCTAACCTGACGGGCAATAGTCTACGAGTGTTCCTGACCCTGTGTGGGGTGACCGTGAGCCGAGTGCGAGGGAGAACGAGCCGAAGGACCCCCTCCGGTGACAATAGGGTGGAATAAAGTATCACACCAGAAGTAGTAAAATCAAATAATATATTTTCTTTTATCACACCATGGAAAAGAGTTTAAAATTGTTCTACACATATATCTGTGTTCTACTTGTTATGCTGGGCAGATACATGCTATAAACATACACAATCCATTAATAAACAATCATTTTTAATGTTGGACATGAGCATGTTTCCAACCGGATGACCCGGGTTTCATCAGCAACACAAACAAAGATCTATATAACTAAATGATCCTGTCAATATGGTGAGTCAATGGAGAACAAATGGATCTGTAAAATACAAAAACACATAGATGAATATCGTAAAGAAATCTCACTCAATTACTTTATCCAAAAGTTACTCCCAAATATCAATCCGAATTATATAACCATATATTACTTCAACAAGACCAAATAGTTCCTGAGTATGTTGGTAAATTACCAAATAGGTTATGCATCTTTCTTTTAGGTCTCAAAGCTATAAAGCAAACCCAAGTAAAATACCATTAACTCACCAAAGTGCACAGGTTCACCAAAATTCTATTTCCAGAATTAAAGTGTATATGTTTCAGCAACCAAATCCAGCAGTATGTCTAATCATGTCTCCTACCGAACTTTCATACTCAAACAGTGAATCCTCCTATCAGGTGTGGCTTGTAACAATACTTATTTAATTAGATCCGTGCTTCTGATTGGTAGCAGTGGGTCCATTCTCACTTAATGCATATACAGACGTTCATAAGGTGTAATCCTCCTCCGCTCACATCCCATTCAATACATGATGAGAGTGCATTCTCTAATCTACAAATCATTCTCTCTATGGAGGCACAATCCCCAAACATTTTTTTTTTTATATATATAGAAGCTCATAAATGTAATTCTCCTTCTCTCATATCCTATTCAATACATGAGGGGAATACATCCACCAGTATGTAAATCATTCTCTCCATGAAGGCACATCTCACACACAGGTAATTTCATTTCTAGAAGTCCTTCCTCAGGGGAGATATCTTCACACCAGGTAATTGCACTTGGCCATCAGGAAGAGCTCCATTCCAAAATCTAAGTCCATTCACTGAAGTAACTCCTCCAAGATCTGTCAGTCCATTCAGCTGAAGTGGCTCCTCCAAAGTCTATGAATGACAATTTTTCTGGAAACATCTTTCCAATTAAGACGATTTCATTACTTGTTCTAAAAAAAAGTCTCTCTTTCTTCATATCAAATAAACATAATAGCATACAAGGAAGGATTCTAGATTGGTCAAAAATGACCCCGAATTACCACTCCATATCTCTCAATTTTATCCCACAGTAAATGAACAAATCACACTGCTGTAAAACAATGAAGAAGGTCAACAGACAATTATAGTATAATCTTTGACCAATCAATATAATCATTAAGACCAAAAGGAGTCAGAGTCTTGAGTTTCAAAATCCATCTGGCCTCTAAATTTAACAATTCCTGTTCCGAGGTATGCTGTTCAGTACAGCAAAACTTAATACCATCAACTGAATGTTTGAGTTCTATAAAGTGTAGCACTAATGGTTCCATCTCTTTTTTACATCGAATATAAGACCTATGCTCAATAATTCTGACCTTGATCTTCCTCTTGGTCTTGCCTACATATTGCAAGTCACATGGGCATTGTATAAGATATACAACCATACTACTTTGACATGTGAAGCTATTATGAATTCGGAAGGAAAACATTGAATTGGGGGATTGAATAATCTGGTTTCCCATATTAAAACTGCATATGCTGCATACCCCACAACATTTATTGCCTGGTCTCATCATAGAGCGATGTGTTGGAATATCCTTTACAAAGTCACTATTGACTAGAAAATCCTTCAGATTCCTAGTCCTATGAAAAGCAAAAATAGGTGGCTGTGAACATCTAGGAATATTTTTTATTAAATCCAAATTTTGAATGATCATACATTTAATGATATATTATTATTATTATTATTAACAAACATTTATATAGCACCAGCAGTGTACCTGGCACTTTACAAAGTAATAAAACAGACATGGTCCCTGCCCCTAGGGCTTACAATCTGAGAGACAGGAGCTGGGGGAGAGAC
>QEPC01013421.1:1083649-1096124 GCA_003113815.1 Sphenodon punctatus
CTGAAAGGGGAGGCCACTCCCACCATCCCCAGGGGTGCTCTGCTGCTGCTGCTGCTGCCGCACACTCTCAAGAGCCCACTCTGCCTTCCGGACCCTCCCCACAAGATCATCCTTCCAGAGGTCATAGAGGGATGACTTGTGTGCCACGCTGTCCTTGACCCTGGGGGTCCAGCATTGTTCCCAAAACATATTCCCCCTGCAGCAGGAGCTCGTCAAACCTTGCCTTTAGCACCACCCTGAGCTTCTGCACCACCCCAACTGCCTCAGCCCCCAGCTTCTTGTCCCAAGGGCTGCAATCCTGTCCCATAAGAATCTTCTCAAGACTCTGGTGGAGACTCTGGACCAGGGGGGGTCACCTGGCTGATTGTGGCCATGGAGGAGCTGATGGTCTCCGTCACTTCCAGGAATGGTCACAGAACAAAGACCATCTGGGAGAGGATCTCCCATTCTGACCCACTGAAGCCTGGAGGAGCCCGCTGTCTGTTTCCAATTGCACCTGATACAAGGCAGCTTTCTTCTCCACAAGCTGTTGAAGCATCAGGAAGGTGGATTTCCACCTGGTGGAGACATCCTGCACCAACTGGTGCACTGGGCGGCCTTGCTCTGCCTGCTTAGTCCTCAGGAGTTCACTGCCCTTCACGCTGTGATTAAAGAACCCGGCCAGCTCCCTCTCCCGCTGGATCAGGAATCTAAGGGTGCCTTCCCCAATCCCCTTATCCCCCAAGCCGAGAGAATCCTTGGCCACCAGGTGGAGGGTGTGTGCATCACAAGGGATGCTCATGAAGCCCCCATCGCAGACTGCCTTGAGTATATTGGCCACATTATCGGTCACCACACACCTCGTGGTGAACGGTGCACCTGGAGTGACTCACTCCTCCACCACAGCATTCAGAGCTGCCTCTATATCCTGGCAGTGTCCATGACTTCCGCCTGAAGCAGGGACCACCTATACCCTGCCACCAATGCGTTGTCACTGCCAGGTATGCGTGCTGGGCATTCCGGCTCAGTGGTGAAATGGACAGTGGCACCCCCAGCCCCTGCCAGCTGCTCCTTCACCCAATCCTTCAAAGCCCCGCAGGGCTGGCACCACCATCTGACTCAGAGTGGTGCGGGACAGCAGCTTAAACTGTGGGGCCAGGAACCCAATCAGCCACTTAAACCCAGTGTCCCCAACAATGGAGATAGGCTGGCCTGGCCATCGACAGCGATCATCTCACCCAACAGGTGCGTGGCTTTCTCTTGAAAGCCATGCCACCCTCCAGATGCTGATGACCTTGGCAGCTGCCCCCATCCTAGCTCCTCCATTGTGAGCTGACACTGCTGGTGAGGCTGCTGCTCCTGCTGTTCCCTCCTAGCAGTGATACTGCTCCTGCTGCTAGACACAGCTGCTGGAGCAGTACGGTTGCCCAATGAAGGATGCGGATGACTAGCCGCTTGGGTTGGGAATCCACTACAATCCACTGACCGTGCCTCTCCGCAGCAGTATGAAGCATGATCCTGAAGCAGGATGTCTCCACCAAGTGGAATTCCACCTTCCTGATGCTTGAGCAGCTTGTGAAGCAGAAAGCCGTCTTGTATCAGGTGCAATTGGACACAGACAGCGGGCACTGCAGCAGTGCAGCACTGTGGCACAATTTTAGGTGCCTCGATATGGTTGTCCTCAGGTTTGTGAGCACCTGACCATGCTTCACCACCTTACTTCACAAAGTGCCTGCCTGCACCTTAAAATGCTCCTTGACCCATGCCTTCTGACCCTCACCAAGTGACACACTCCTGGGAGGGGCAAGACATAGTGGCACTGGTGACAAAGCTCATTGAGGGACAGCCATCACCTCAGCAGAACCAGATACAGAGACCTCCTCCCCAGAAATATCTGCATTGCTGTCCTCATCCCAAAACAGAGTGGGGAGGCTGTTGGACTCCCCATGCTGCTCCCACTCTGAGCAGCACTCTCCCCCTGCCCCCTAAAGCTGCTGCTGCTGCTGCTGCTATGCTCCCTTCTTCCATTGCATGGGGATTGGGCCCTGCCTCTAGTAGCTGGGGTGAGATCCATCAGCCCTTGGCTGCTTTGGGGGATTTACTCAATAATTATGGGGGAGTCGGGGGACAATAGTGACCCCTGAGGAGCTTCAGGCACTATGTCGCCTGCACCTGCAGCCACTGCAATGCAGACATTACAGTGCCCTGCTGCATGGCACAGGAGGACACTGCCAGGAGGCGGCGCCTAACCCCTTGGCCCCTAGTGCCACTGGGAGCACTAGTGCCACTACTAGTGCTGAGAGAGGAAGACCCATAATCAGGCCTGCGCAGCTTGGGACGTGATGTTGGGCTGCTGCTTCTGCCTGCTGGTACTCTGCTGGCACAACCTCTGCCAGGTCTGTCATATGCCTCATTGCCTGGCTTGCAGGCAGCAGACGGGCCTCGCCCTCTCCTACCTCCCTTCTCCATTTCTCCCACCAAAAGAATGCACAAATATTTTATAAAAACAATTTTTTTATTTTTTTTTACAAAAATTATATCTAATATTATATATATATATATATATATATTATAAGTCTAACTGCTTTTAACTTTCTAACTATTATAAAACCAATGGAACTAAATAATGAAATATCTAACACCTAGTCCTACAAACACACTCTAAAACTTAATCACTGATCTCTATAAACTATAACTAAGCTGACTTAACTAACTAATAACTATCTCCTACCTAACTACTATAATCTCTCTCGATATACAAATATACAATATTACACAGGAGACAGTTCACAACAACACAGGGAGGGGTACAAAAACTGAAATAAAACCTAAATCAATCTAATTCTACTCTAATAAATAAAAAAACAGCGGAGGGGAATGAGGGATGGAATATGGAGGGAGAGTGAAAGGAATGGATTCAATGAAGGGTAGGGAGAGAGAGAACACAGGGATGGGAAAAAGATAAAAATAACAGCTAAATCTATCTAATATAATCTAAATAAATGAAAATAGGAAGGTAAATGGGTTGGATGGGCGAAATAGGAGGAGGATGGCAATGGATTGAGGAAAACAAAACTTCTGGGAGACGGTGCCTTCTGAAACGCCTGCTGTTCAGGAACAGTGACTAGTTCAGAAGGTGTTGGGAAGGGGGGACACAATCAGTTTTGTTTCTTGATGCGCCCGCCTCACTGCAAGCCCCATTGACTCCGTGCAGCCTAGCCCATGGCCAATCACAGACTGCGAAGCCAGTGGTCTGAGGCAAAAAGAGATTGTGATTCATCAGGCTGGCTGCTACTCCAAGCCTCTCCACGACTGGTGCCTGGAAGTCTGTTCCTCAGCTGACTCCAAATCCCCGTCACGTTTGACCTTCCAGTGACACTTTTTTGCCACACAAACTCACCCAAACGCAATCCAAACTGATCGGACTGTTCGGTCATTTCAACGTTCGGACCTAGTTCGGTTTGGTCAGTTCATGTTTGGATTCGGATTTGGGTTCGGTCATTCGAACAGACCAAGTTTGGTCCGAACTCCAATCTTCCAAATTGCATTCGCCCATCCCTAGTGGCATCTCTTAAGGTGCCTCGCCATGGCAGTTGTGCCAAGGTTGGTGAGCATCTGCCCATGCTTCACCACCTTCTGGCACAAAGTGCACTGCACCTTCCTGGGATTATCCGCATGCACCAACATAAAATGCACCCAGACGGAGAATTTTTTGCCCCCTCCTGCCTTCTGACCCGCACCAGGTGACACACCAATGACAGCACTGTTGGGAGGGGCAGAACATGGTGGTGACACAGCTCTTGGAGGGACAGTCATCACCTCAGCTCCAGACATCTCCTCCGCAGGACTAATGTCTGCCTCGCGTCCGCAGTCACAGTGATGTCACATGAAGGGGAGTATTGGACCCAGAGGCTGCTGGACTCCCCACCATGCTGCTGCCACTCTCACTGTGCCCCCTATAGCTACTGCTGCTCCTCTCCCTGCTGCCATTGCCCAGGGATCAATCCCTGCATATAGCTGTCAGGGTGGATTCCACCAGCCCTGGACTGCTGGGGATCACCTTAATAATGGGGAACAATGGTGACCCATGGTGAACATCAGACTCTGCCCCTGAAGCACCTGCACCTACTCCTGCAGCCACAGGCTCCTGGACTGCAGGCCTTCAAGTGCCCTGTGTGGCAGTGGAGGACGCTGGCAGGAGGTGCCAGTGAACCACCCCCCAGCGGCTATTGCCACTGCTGGGAATAGACTATTATATCTACAAAGGCCTAGTCCTACAAACACACTCTAAAATATTAAAAGTGAATAACTACTACACACTAACACGATCTCTATCTATCTCTATAACTAAGCTAACTCCTACAACTATGTATCTATCTATAGTATCTATCTATCTATCTATCCAATATTACACAGGGATGGGGGGAAACACAGACAGCTCACAACAAACAACACAGCTATGGGTACAAAACTGAAATGAAACCTAAATCAATCTAATCCTACTCTAAATAAATCCAAAAACAAGGGAAGGGAATCAGGGAGGGAGGAGGATCGGAGGATTTGATGGAGGGTAGGGAGAAAGAACACAGGGAGGGTTAAAAAATAAAAAAAACACCTAAATCTATCGAATCAAATCTAAATAAATGAAATTAGAGAGGTAAATGTGTGGGATGGGTGAAATTGGAGGAGGATGGCAATGGATTAGGCATAGGAATAGGAAGGAACACAAACTGCTGGGAGAGGGGGACTTCTGAAAATGCTTGCTGTAAGGAACAGTGGCTAGCTCAGAAGGTGTTGGAAGGGGGGGCAATGACTTTTATTACTTCCTGTACCCACTTTACCACAAGCCCCATTGGCTCTGTGCAGCCTAGCCCTATGTCCACCATATCCAATCGCAGTCTGCAAAGCCAGTTGTCTGAGGAAAAAAGGGATGGTGATTGGGCAGGCTGGCTGCTACTCGAAGCCTCTCCACTCCTGGTGCCAAGAAGTTTGCTCCTCAGCTGCCTCCCCCTCCCAGTCACGTTTTTGCTGCCGAACTCATCCGAACTCTCCTGAACACTACCGAACTGTTCAGTTGTTTCTGAGTTCAGATATTAATAATTATTATTATTATTAGCATTAGCATTTGTATAGCACCAGCTGTGTACCTGGTGATTTACAGAACAATAAGATAGATGTGGTCCCTGCCTACGGCTTACAATCTAATAGACATGGAGGGGGAAGACAAGGATAGGGGACATAGGGAGAGACAAGGGATACATTACATTCAAGTGGATGCGAAGTCTCAGGTGCACGTGCTTGGCTTGGTTGCGGTTAGGCAGGAGTCTGCGGGGAGGACAGACAGAAAATATTGAAAGGAAAGTTCTAACAGGCGTCAGGAAAGGCGGCGAGGAAGAGGTGGGTTTTGAGGAGGAATCTGAAGGTGCAGAAGGAGGGGGCAAGGTGGATGTGGGCAGGGGGGGAGTTCCAGGCACAGAGGGCGGCAATAAAGGAGAACGGATGAAGGTGGTTAGGGGAGAAGGGGAGACAAGGGAGAGCGAGGGAGAGGGTAGAGGAGGAGCGGAGAGTGTGTGCAGGAGTATGTAAGGAGACTAGGGCTGAGAGGTAAGGGGGGCCCAGGTTGTGAAGCAATTTGTAAGTGAGCATCAGGAGTTTGTGAAGGATGCGTTCAGAAAGGGGGAGTCAGTGAAGCCAGGAGAGGAGAGGCTGCAGCGACGGGCTGAGTGCATGACCCTAGCAGCAGAGTTTTGGATGGAGATAAGGGTGGACAGGTGAGAGTGGGGGAGGACAGCAAGGAGGAGGTTTCAATAGTCAAAGCGAGAGATGACCATGGCATGAACAAGGGTTTTGGCTGAGGAGACAGAGAGTAAGGGGCAAATCTGAGCAATGTTGTGGAGGGTGAAACCACAGGACTTGGCAACAGAGTCAATGTAGGGTTTAAAGGAAAGGTGAGTATCGAAGATGAAGCCCAAGCTATGGGCTTGGAGAATGGGGTGGATGGTGACCCCATCAGTAAGGATGGACAGGGAAGAGGGAGAGGAAGGGTAGAGAGGAAAGATAAGGAGTTCAGTCTTAGACATGTTGAGCTTGAACTGGCATTGGGAAATCCAGGTGGAGATATCAGAGGGTATTTTCAGATGTTACGAGATCACAGTCAACCACGGTGAACTACAGTCAATCCCCCGGCAGGACCAAAGAGCCCTGAACGTCTGTTCGGCAGCCACCAGATGTTCACCACAGTCAATACCCACATGGGGTCAAAATCAACCACGTTTCTGGACCTCCAGCCCATACCATCTCCGAAAGTGTGGTGAAAGAGATTCCCAGCGGGAAACAAAAAAAAGTAATGTCTGGACGGCAACCACTGGCCTGGATCAAACAAAATGATTCCAGCCGGGGACAAAGCACGCAACATCGCTGCCAGGCAACCAGCAACAACACAGGCTGGGGAGGGAGATTTAAAGGGCACACGGAAGCAGCCGGGACGAGCCACCCCGATGCCTTCTGGGTGCTTTGAGCGCAGCCCGGTCAGGATCAGCGTAATGTCTGTTGCGCTGCCCCGGGCCGTGGTCTGCCAGTCTGATTCCCTGCCGTGGTCCCACTCCCGTCATGTCTGTTTGGGGCCTCTCTTGCCCACAAGGGGTGGTTAGCCAGTTCGCCACCACTGGGAATCCACTGTGGTGAATTGGGTGCCCGTAATGTCTGAAATCACCCAGAGAGACAGTTGATGAGGCGAGCTTGGACAGAAGGGGAGAGAGAGGGGGTGAAGAGATAGAGCTGAGTGTCATTAGCATAGAGGTGATATTGGAAGCCATGGGAGGCAATGAGTTTGCCAAGGGACAGGGTGTAGATAGAGAAGAAGACCCCAACTGAGAGGGGGAGGGAGGAGGAGTTGGAATTGGAAAGAGACACATTAAAGGAGCGGTCAGAGAGCTAGGAGGAGAACCAGTCAAGGACAGAGCCTCCGAAGCCTAGGAAGCGAAGATAGTCCAGTAGGAGTGAGTGGCCGACAGTGTCAAGGGCAGCAGAGAGGTCAAGGAGGACAAGAATGGAGTAAAGGTGCTTAGTTTTAGCGACAAGTAGATCATTGGTGATCTTGGCAAGGGCAGTTTCAGTGGAATGAAGGGGGCATAAGCCAGATTGGAGAGGGTCCAGGGAGGAGTTGACAGAGAGGAGGTCCAGACAGCAGGAGTAGCCAACACATTCCAGAAGCTTAGAGGCGAAGGGTAGGAGGGAGACCAGCCAGTAACTAGAGGGTTCAGAGGGGCAAGGGTGGACTTTTTGAGGATGGGAGAGACAGTGACATGCTTGAAGGCGGAGAGGAAGGAGTCAGTGGAGAGGGAGAGATTAATGACATGTAAAAGGGGGGGGCAACAGTGGGAGAAATGGAGTTCAGGAGGCAGGAGGGGATTGGGTCGAGAGGGCAGGTGGAGGGGTTGGAGGAAGAGAGCAAAGAGGAGATTTCCTCAATGGAGGCAGGAGGGAAGAAGGAGAGGAGAGAGGGTTGAGGGGGTGGTGAGGGAGTGGGGAGAGGAGACGTGTGGGAAGCAATGTCCTGTAGTATTGTCTCGCCACGGAGATAGCGGAAGAGAGGGAGTTCGGTTCGGTCAGTTCGGGTTCGGTTCGGCCGTTTGGTTTGGTCGACTGAATGGACTAAGTTCGGTCCGAACTCCGAACTCCTGAACCACATTCGCACATCCCTAGCAAACAGCCAGGCCAAGACCTTAGTCCACCAGATGGGTTGGAGTTTGAAGACCTCCCCTGGCATATAATCTATGCCAAGGGCTTTATTTTTCTTTAAACCCTCTATTGCACCTACCACTTCCAGGGCCTTAACTAGGTCCCATTCTGGAAAATCTTGAATGACAACTAAATCTGGAGATGTCTCACTGGCACTAATGGTGTTAAACAAAAGAGAAAAATGATTTTCCCAGTGGAAGGATACAATCTTATGTTACTGGTACCACCTGCCTTTAAGGAACACATTGTTCATGATCTCCAAAATCACCTCACATCTTTGGTCTTCAGCATGACCTGCAATCTGTACCATGTATCTTCAGTATATAAAGCTTTCTTGGTCAAGATGAGCTCTTTATATGACTTACGGAGTTGAAAATAGTAGGGTCCTATTTCCCTACTGTTACTAAATTTAAACTTACGAGGCCATCCCCCCTAATTTACGTTTAGCTAGAAGACATTCTTGATCATACCAGGGTTTATCACCATTAACCGCCAATATCGTCCTTGGCTTACTGGAAACTAGTAATGGAAAGAGGAATTATACCATCTTCTCCCACTTCTCACCTGCTAAACTTGCCTCATTTGCCTCCCATAACTCTCGGGAAATATCCTGGCATTCATCTGAAAGTAGAGTTGCCCTTAAATGCCCTTCCTGATCTATCAACCACCTGACCTGTGTAAAGCTCTGTTGTTCTGTCATACCCCATGGTTCAACAGACTCCGTAGCCTGGAATCCCACCTCAAGTCTTAAACTTACATCTACAGGAAAATGAGTGCTGTCTATTTGCAGTACAACTGTGAGGGATCCTATCAAATCCATTAGGGAGACTGATGCCAAAACAATATCAGTTACATTCCGCCCCACCCACACCCATCGGTTAACAAAATTAATTTGCCAGGTATATCCCCTGTAGTACCACCATTCAAGATCTTCAAATTGTGTTCTAAAACTAATCTATATAACTCACGCCCTGCCCTATTAAACTCAAGATCATTGGACACCCTAAAGCATTCAGGGAATAGCTATCCTCCTCAGAAATACAGAGATTTAAGGCCTTCAACATCAGTTCATCAGGGCCTATCCATGCATTAAAATTCCTTAATATCATGATATAATCTGCTTGGTAAAATAAACCTATGGTCCATAAAATATTGTCTAGCTCATCCCAGTCATTTGAATATTCATATCTTGAACCCGCTGGGGCTGATTATCAGCAAATTAATCGTAGTCAGGGGGAAGCAACACCTAAGCACCAAAATGCTACCAGAACTAGTTGCCATCTCAGAGCATTTGGCCCTTAATTTAGCAGACAAAAGCATAGTAATACCTCCACTTGGATGCCCAATCCCAGATATACCGTGTGCCATCTTACTCCAGGCCCTGAATCCATCTAATTCTATATTACTCACTTTAGTTAGCCAGGTTTCCTGCAGGCATTAGAAGTCATAACTTTGCAGAAAACCCAAAAAGTGCTTGTTCTGTAATTTGGCTTGCCAATCCCCAATATTCCATTAAACTAATTGAAGTTTCCCAGGAGTTTGGGATACACTGGATCCCTTCCTGCCTTCTTAGACTAGTCAGTATTCTATAACTACCGATGCTGCCCCTGTTACTGCCTCATTGATTAGCCTATTCATTCTTCCCTCTAAATCATCCAGTAGTCGAATGGGTGGCCCCATATAATTTTCCCATTCTCCTTCCTCCAGGAACTTCCATGCTTGCCAGTCCTCCTGGGATAGCAGTTTATGCCATTCATTAGCTCTGTTATGAGGAGGCTTATCTGGAGATCCTGTTACCAGCACAAACTGACCTAGGTCCCTATTGTTGTGCTGAATATATTTAATCTCTGGTAAGAGCAGGACATCCTCACTTCCCCCATTAACCTTTGAGCCTCCGCTGCAGCATATTGAGCCTAGCAGGAAAATTTTCCTGGGCTTCCAAAGGCAGATTATAAAAGGAATGTAATACATTATCAAAGGCAGATTATCAAAAGCAGATTATCAAAGGAATATCCCCTAAAGCATTTGGTTCATCATCAGGATCCAACGGCTCCCAAATGTCAAACAGGTTTCAAGGTCCTGTCTCCTGCTTCCTAGAAGCAGGAGACAAGACCAATGACATAAAACCAATGACATAAAACCAATGACATTTGGCTAGGCTCATCGGTATTTGGGTCTAATAACCACCCTGACACTACAGTATCCTTCAAACTACAACGGCCATGATCTATCCCCCTTAACCCATTATCTACTACACCTTTGTCCCAAAGGCAAATTGACTCCCAGCACTGACCCTCCTCCACATTCCTGTGGTTTGACTCAGCTATATCCACCAGGATAACCTACAGGCGGATCTTGCCTACCTTCTTTCCCCCATAAACTCCTATTCCATATCCGGCGCTTCCCCACCAGGTGAAGCAGAGGGTGAGGGAACAAGATGTCTTTAAAACATCTCATGGTAGAAATCCTTACTTTTAGGAACAGGGATTTCAGACCATAAATCTGCCTAGTCATATTAGATGACTTAAAAGAAATCAGCTGGCATTGATGTAATTATACAAAATATACTCTATCTGCTCAATCCCAGCCTATCATTTTTCTGCATTACATCATTTCTGATTTACTACCAGAACAATAAGAAAGTTACATCTACCAGATTTGAATCAAGTATCCAATAGGAAATGGAGTTACATTTTATTTTTATTTTATTTATTTTACAGATCTCTATCCCGCCCCTCCAACCCACAGGGCAGCTCTGGGCAGTGAACAACAATTCAAACAATAAAATAATTTAAGTTAAAAAATCTCATATACATTAAAAAAAAAAGCACAACAACCCCCCTAACCCACCCCCCGCCCTCGCCAAAAGCCTAGCAGAACAGCCAGGTCTTACACGAACGTCAAAATGACAGGAGGGTGGGGGGCCAACCGAGCCTCCTCCGGGAGTGAGTTCCACAGCACAGTTGCAGCCACCGAAAAAGATCTAACATCAGTGGCCAGTGGCCACCCATCTCGCTCGTGGAACCTCCATAAAGGCTCCCACAGATGATCTCAGGGTCGCATGGGCACATGGGGAGTGAGGCGATCCCTCAGGTAAGTAGGGTCCAGGCAGTGAAGGGTTTCAAAGGTCAAAAACAGCACCTTGAATCTAGCCAGTGCTTTATAGGCAGCCAGTGAATAGTACAGAGCACAGGTGTCATGTGCTCCCTGCGGCCCGGCCCGTTGGAGACCAGTGGAGACCAAATTTGAGACCAGTGTCTGCAGGGATAATGTTGTTTATCTTCATGGATGATGGGAAATGAAGCATCCCTTAGGTTTTTTGTGGGGGGGAGTTTGCTTAGATTTCATTTTCTGCAATGACTGAAAAAAAATATTCAGATAGCACAAGAGGTGACACTGATATTTCCCATTGTTGTTACATAACTGTCTATTAAAATGTTTCTTTTATGACTGTAGCAAAGCATTTGTACAGAATAAAAAACATCATAGCCACAAGCCATTTTTCTTGAGTGGCTTGTAGAGGCTAGAATAGACCTGGTTTTTTAAAAATTGAATTCTTAAATCACCTACTTAATGCCTGTATATCAAACTCAATGGACCGTTTCTAAACAAATTAAGATAGAGCTCCCAGAATCGCATCTCCATATGTACTCTCTGAATGAGCTGAGAATAAAAGTGCAATCATTTTTCTCTTCTAAATAATCATTCAAACAGGATCACAATGTTTACCTGTTCTGATATGAAATCAATTAAAAACCACACTTCTGTAATTTGTAAACGTTAATAATGCTTCCCATTGTCATTCGTGAATAAACCTCAGGTTGCCTCTTGCTAGATAAACAGAATGTGAATTAAATAGTAATAACATAATTATTATATTTCAAAAAACAAAAGAAATCCTTCCAAGGAAATGAAAAATGCAATATTGTGTAAGAGTGGGGTTTTTAAGTGGGTGTTAGTGGGTGAGGTGGGACAGAACTTTTCAAGTTTTCTGTGAGTAAAATGTGTGTTGATTTTTATTTTATTTATTTATTTATTTATTTATTTCAAAGTATTTTTATCCTGCATCCTCCTGCTCAGATAGCAACTCGGGGCAGCTCACAATGTTGTTGTTGCAAGATCCACAGCTCTGTAGGCTAGTGGCCACTGTGGTCAAGTGCCCACTGTAGTGTCCACTGTACTACACAATGGCCAAGACTAAAGACGAAGATAGATTTTCCTGCTCTACATTTTAAATATGCATCAATTTTGCCCGTTCATGGACACAGCAACTGTGCCCATTCCTTCCCTGCCCTCCTCTCAATTGGGGCCCTGTTTCTAAAGCTGCCATGGGGATTATAATCAAGATTTGTGTTTGTGCTAATTGGTGTTTTAGAAACTGTGTACCCACTCATTATATGGACACCATCAATCTCACTACTGATCTCTTGAGTCATTGGGTCTCACTACATTCCTGATTCACTTTTGAGCAGAAAATTGTAGTCTCCAGGCACTAGCCTTGTAATGTGATGTTTTGAGATATGCACATATGAAGACCAGGATAAGCCTAATACAGGGTGTTTTCAGAAGGGATGTGCGAACAGGGTTCAGGCATTTGGTGTTCAGCCTGAACTCAGCCCGTTTGGATGGCCAAAACCGAACGGCTGAACCGAACGCTTGAAGCCCCAAACAATTAAGCCACGTTTGGATGAGTTCGGTGGTGTTTGGGTGGGAAAAACAGGGCTGGAAGGCCCAGGGAGATTGGGGGGGGGGGGGG